>JAQLOL010014370.1:0-11618 GCA_029783665.1 Naso thynnoides
ATAAAGCTAAATTGTACACATGCCTGGTCATGAATTCAACATTTTTGTTGAATTGTTTTCGTTTTGTGATTGTCACTGGCACTACAGGGCCACCGCAGGAAACTGTACTTCAGTATCGACTTACAACACTATTATTTGTCCTTTCAGGTCAAATGAGTTGTTTCTCAGTCACCTCGTTCAACATGTGTCACAATAAGGATAGAAAAGGTGGAGCAGCTTCTGATAACGATCAGCTATCGCCATGTCAGGTTTAACAAAAACCACTAACGCAACTTCAACATGTGCAGGCAGGAAAACAAAGTTCATATTTATTCAACTTTGCACTCACAGTTAACCATGTAGGTTTACATATTCCATTTGCTTTGTAGTTATCATAGTAATAAAACACTGCCATAACATCTTAATTTCTTTTAATCGGGATGTAAGAATCTCTGAACAAACTCTGCAGAAAGTTTGGAAAGTTTTAGACAGCACACTGAGGTGGGAAACTACAGGTTTATGCTTCGTCTTACTGCCCATAAGTGTAAATATTTACCACGATTACCATTAAAGTGATTTTTCAGATTTAGTTTCTCTATCCTGCAAATGTTTACTGTCATCAAAACAGGGTGTAATACTGCCCCCCACACCTCAGGAGCAGGTACTGAGATTTTACAGATGGCACCTTTAAAGGTATAATCCTCATACTTATGCAGCCTGCAAGAAATGCAAAAAACTAAAGAGGTCCAGCCTGAAAGGCTGCAGGCTGCACAAAATCATGTAATAGTAGATTTTAGTTTGGTTGTTGTTGTAAACAGCAGAAATGTACACTGAGTCAGCTGATCTGGCCAAAGTCACCACATCCCACTGATGAGTTGCTAAAATAAATGCTGTGTTAGCTGCTTTTCACAGCTGTATTTCCTAATTTCCCCCTGACAGTTCCACATTTCTGGTCTTAACAGCTTATAAAGTGAGGAAGATGCTTACAGTAGGTATCTTGATGTTTGATGTAATGAGCTGACTTTTTGGTTTGACCCCTTAAAGTCTTCGTCCTGGTCAGTGTGGTCTTGACTACGCCACTAGCAGTAAGACATTCTTACAATATTGTCATATCAGAAGGAATAAAAAAATTTTATACTGTTCGATTCTGTCTCCCAGTTTTAGCATTATGAAGTATTTTAGAGGAAATTATAAAATATCAGATATATATTGAATACTGAGATATATCCTAAAAATATTGCGATAGTTTTCAGCCCGTATTGCCCAGCATTAGTAGTAGTGAACATGACTGAGATTAGTGAATAAACTGAGTCTTACCTGAGCAGATAACTCCAGCATCTTCCCCGTGGCCACAGTTATTCTCCCCAAACGGTCTGTGTTGGCACTTTAGGATGGACGACTCCTGACCGGTACACACCACGTCATCCAACCAGATCTCGTCCTTTCCCTCTCCGAAGAAGGCGCTCTTTTTGGCCTCGAGCACCGTCCCACAGTTTAACTCTCGACACACCACGTCAGCGTTGGTGATGCTCCACTGGTCGTCACACACCGTCCCCCAGCTGTCCCCGTGATAGACCTCCACTCTGCCCGAGCAGCGCGAAGGCCCCACCAGCTTCACTTTGTCACATTCTGGACATGAGACAATGAAATCACAGAAGCTGTTGATTGTGTCACCATGAAGTCAGTGAAAAAAAAATCCGAGCATATCAATAATGTGCATGCGTATCAGTCGTGACACTTTAACAGAACACACTGACCTGCAAACAGTGACAAACTCAGAAGACCTGCAGCAGAAACACACAGTAAATGTTCTGTTTAGACCTGACAGCCCAGAACTTTGCTTGAACATTTCAAACATGGCAGCCCAACCAGTCATAGGAGAATTTTCTAAACAAATTAAAATGAGCCCTCAAAGTAGCCTACATGAGCCACAGCTGCCCTTTAACAGCTTTGCTAAACTGGTCAGAGAAATCAGTTTTATGAAAGTTCTTATGATAACATTTTTTTTACTTGAGACCATCACTTCAGCACTTCTCTCATGGTTTTGAATGTATGCAATCAAACTTTGCAGCTACACAGAACTCACATGTTATGTTTGTTGAAGTGAAGGGAGAAAAAAAAGTCCAAAGGAAGAAGTCAAATTGTTAAAAACGAGACTCACCTAATGACACATAACAAACAAAGTGTAGCTTTTCAGCTGAAATGAAGATCATAGTGTCTTCAAAGTCGGTCAAATGCTGTCAAAAAAACGTAAAAAGTTTAAAATTGTTACCGCTTCATCAGAAAAAGTTTGATTTATCTTTTATTTTTTATTTTTGGTGCTGTCTGTCATTAGCAGAATAACGAGAAAATCTTGTAAATTTTTTGGAAAATTTGTTTTTAAAACCAAAATCTACAAAAATGATGAACCGCCTTCTTACCTTTGAAAAACAACAAGTCTGTGCAGCCGTTAAAAATGACCTCACAATCCAAATTAAAAAGTTAATCACATCTGGAACACTCGGTGAAGAGAAGCCCTTTGTACGGGTCCAGTAATTGTTGAAATAAAAGGGGCCGCCTGGACTTGGACTGCAACCTGCATGAATGTTGACATTTTGATCAATCATTAAAGACAGAAGATGAGAGGAGATTTCATTTTGTTTTGCACAATACCAACATTTTTATTTTTTTTAAAAAAAGAGACATTATTTCAACAGAAAAAAAACCCTCTTCCACGTGTCACACAGATGAAAAGCAGGTATACTTGATTGTACACTGATTTATGGACAAGAAAAATAACCAGCTGCAGAAAAAAAAAAAGGGAAACGGAGATGAAGAGGAGAGTTGTTGTGAACAGATGTCAAGAGGTGAACCGACTGTTTGTCCCCTGCTCACAGGGGTTCGTTCATGTTGAATTTTCACTAAGCGAAGCCAGTCCTTCATTTTCCTGAAAACTGAATGTGCTGGGGTTTTTTTTGCATCTTATCAACACTGTAAGATCTTTAAGAGAGAAAACAACTGTGTCACTTAAAGCAGCAACATTTAAGTTATATTAAATTAACTGGACGGAATTACAGGCTCTTTGATTAAATTTCACCTAAATTTTACTGTTGCAAAAATTTTGTTTGTACCTTCATTTATTACAACTTTTATTGAATGTGATGCATATAAGCTAAATTTGGTCAGTCCTGTTTCATATTTTCATATTTTTTTATCATTGTAAACCTTGTAAATTATGCATAAGAAATCTCTAACCCCAAATCACTAAAATGTCGTATTTTACTCATAATTTTCTTACCTTACAAAATGGGTTGGTGCTGTTTTTTGCACATCGGGATCACAGAACATTTACGGTCTAAAGTCCTTCATGAACTCTTTCACAAACAATCAAGCTGACAAATCCAGCTCTGATCCTGCATCTTGTCAAAATGACTCATTGGGACTGTGGAGGGGAAACTTCCCCTTGTGAATTTATGATTCTCACACATTTTTACACTTAGAAGTTCCTCCATGCCTCTCAGAAATGTTGCTCCACTGCAGTGGCTTCCTGTCAAATGTCACAGGAGCAACCAGAATTTATTTGTATCACCACTTCTCCTCAACAACCGGCTATGCTGCACAAGATCCCACCATGTTCTCATAGCGCCTCAAACAGCAAAATGGGAACAGTTGGATGCATGACTGGCAATATCAGGAAATGCTCATATTTAATAGAATTTTTTGGCATCATTTGCCATAATTAAACTCGGTAACAAATGTTTGCTTGTTTGTCTTTAACTAACTGTGATGTGTTACACGGTGGCATTATTTATCGGTGGATTAACACACTTGTCACCCTTTTGTTCTGTGAAACTCACAAATACTGCAACAAAGCATTTTTGACATGCGGCTTTCATGCAAATGATTGCAGTTTGAAACGTGTTCAAAGTTGTGAAACGGTTGCAGTTTGGTTAAGGCACGAAACCTTTATGTTTGAAGAGCCCACTGACTTTTGCTTCCACTGGGACACAGACCCTGTCTCCTGGCTGGTGGGGCTGTTGCTTTAAGGTATCAAGTATTTCGCCATGCTTTGGTTTAGATGAAACCCCCCGAATCTACTAAACAGGAGAAGCTAAGGGGCAGTCTACATGGTGCAAGTGCTCGCATCAAACGAAACACTTTTGTTCTTTTGTTTGAAACCAGGTTCCACTGTGGAATTTTTTGAAACGGCAACCTTCTTTCCAGCTTCGTAAACTGGCAGACAGTGTGCTTGTGAATGCAGTGACAATGCTAATGCTAATGCTAGCACAAGCCAGTGCATTACGCTTTTGCCACTACCAAGCTCGGATTAAACACTCCACAGTTCACCGAAAGCAGGTCGAATATGATGACAGTCCACTACGGCAAAGTTGAGTGATGGTGGCATAATTTTAGAAATCAACCTACGGCTGGATTTCTTTGATTTGTGGCTGCTTAGTAACAACAGGAAGGGAACAACCTACTGGCCTGGCAGGCATACTATGGTGCTCTAGGTTGTTCATGTAAATGTGGACATATTTTAAAGACAAAAAAGGGAAAACTTCCATTTTTAACAGGGCTGCTTCTGTCTAAATGTGGCCTAAAGGTGTCTCTGGTGATTTAAAAGTGACACCAAGGAGTCCTGATCAGACTTCAACATGGAGGGCAGGGGCAATAAAAATAAAAATGGCACCTACTGCATGACATAGGGCCATGGGACACTTTCTTTCTTTCTTTCTTTCTTTCTTTCTTTCTTTCTTTCTTTCTTTCTTTCCTTTTGCCATTAAAGGCATTTTAGTGTGCTTTTTCAAACCATTAGGGCACTTCATAGCAGCACCCTTCTCCATTGGAAGTGTAGCCTACCTTATAGGGTGCTGCATCATGTTTTTGCCACTGGAAGGGCACCCAGTAAGACACATTATCATATTTTGTTGTTGTAGAGGGCACATCATCATTACTAACTGAATGAAGGGGCACCCTAGAGGGCACCCAATCATGTTTTTACCATAAGAAAAGCAGCCAATAGGACACTTTCTTTCTTTTTCAGCAGTCTAGACGGGGCAATTTAGCACGCTTTATCCACCAAAGGGGCAGCTCTGCCTCTTCTGCCCACCCCGAGTCCAGCAGTGCTTGTATGTTTTTATAAAATGTGTTTCCCATCTCATTTCACTTTCCTCACATCTTTTTCTTGTGCTTTCGTCCATGCCAACATCCTGTCGAATTTCATGCAGGGTGTACATGTATTTCAAAACTGATTTGTCTGCTCAGCATTTTGAGTTGCCTGTTTTGACCATCTGTTCTACTTACATAACAAATTCCTTAATTTCCCTGCGGTTGCCTGTTTCACGATTTCACACCCACAAAAGCCACATCTTAAATTTCCTCTTTAGGCAATAATTTCATTACATTCTAACAAATATCACGTTTTTTACCCTTATTTTTCTTATGCTGACTGACACACACTCACAAATTTCTCATGATACAATTAATAAGTCTTCATTTTTATCCTCAAAGTGTACATTCTGTATTATAGGCATAAAGCCTGACCAAGTTCAAGCAACAGTGAGCATTTCTAGGGAGGAAATGAACTGTCTTGCAGAGTGATGAACAGAAAACAATCTACAGCTCGAGAACAGCAAAAGGAAGGAGCTGATTGTCGGTTTTAGAAAAAGGAGGCAAAGACACACTCCATGTCTGCATCATTGGAGCTGAGGTGCGGCAGGTGATCAGTTTTAGATACATTTGGAATCGACACTCACAGAATCTGACAAAAAGCTCAGAAAATGATATTTTTTCCTTCAGAAAACTCAAATAAGCAAAACTCCTTTGTCAGCTTCTGGTCAACTTTTGCAGAGGAGTGATAAAAAGCATTTGACTGGAAACATGAGTGTGAAGGGCCCAGGACAGGAAGGATCTGAGCAGGTGATTAAAACCACCCACTACATCATTGTTACCCTGTCAAGGAGCGTCAGGGACATCGACGGGTGAGGCGGCTCAAAGGTGTTCACTCTGCCGCCGTCTGGTAAGAGATACAGAAGCGTCCGCTGCTGTTCCACCAGACAACAGGACGGCTTTCCTCAAGCTATGAGACTTCTTAAAGGAGAAGTTTATTTTAAGCATTAAGCCTTATAATGTGGATATTTACAATCATATAAAATGTTCTACAGCATTATCATGATGAGGGCCGCTGCTAGCTGAAAACGACAGAGGCTCAAGGGCAAGTCAAGTGCTTTGACAATGCATCAAAAAAGGTCATTTTAAGAGTGCAAGTTTTCGCATTAAAGGGAAGACTTTTCCATCGGTAGTAGGGCAGCTCTTGTCTAAACGTGGCCTAAGACTAGAAGTTGAACAAAAGCTTTTAACCTGAAAACAGCTCTTTCAGCTTCCTAAGAAAACAAACAAACAGCCGTTTCCGGCTTATCAGCTGCTGTTTAACTTTGTGTTTTAGTGTCGTACCCGAGAGGACACCACTAAACATTCGGCGATCGTCTTGTCTTTTAAAACAAGCTTTTCTGACATACTGTTGAAACTCTTGAAAAGTCTCCTCACCTTTGTTGTTTTTAGCTAGTGGTGACGTCTGCAAGGAGCTTCAGCTCTTGTGACTGCACTGTTTGTTAATAATGCTGTAAAATATTGTTTTTAGTTATAAATATATATATTATAAGGTTGAGTGTGCAAAAAATACTTCTCCTTTAACCTATCCTCTGCGCTTTTAATTAATATTTATCCATTTGTGCATTTTTCTGGTTTTAGTAGTGGCATAAAGGGAATATATCTGTCTTAAATAATAATAAATAAATCTTGTATATTTCTGACAGAGACACGAGGAATACTCACAAAAATTAGTGGCTTTTTTGGGACAGAATTGTTCATTATTTCTGATTTCTTTCAAATATTTTCCTTTTCCTGTTGCCTCTTCTAGCCTCTGACACCTAATAAATGGAACAATCTTAGAAGGGAACATGCACTGCCGTGGACCAATGAGGGTTAGGACTCAGGCTGAGGATAGCGAGGTTTGGACGGCAGGTTAAGCACATATTGATGTCTGGGTAAATGATTACAGGCACAGAGATTTGCATCATTCTCTGACGGGAAATAACATTACAGCTCCTGCTGGACAGGGTCTTGAAAAGCCTGTTTTCTGTCTTTTGTTTTTCACCGAGGATAAACTCCGCGATTACGTTACAGCACTGCAGCCAGATCAGAAACAGCATGATCATGTTGTTGCTGCTTGATCTATCAAAATTCCCTTGAATGTAATATGTGACATGAACTCAGCTTCTTGGAATGATGCTATTTATCCAACTTTTCATACATTGTTTGTGTGCACTCTTTGAATAAGAAAGGAGAAACCATTAGTAGAAGAAGATCAAAGACCAGAAGATCAAAAATTCTAATGATAAAATAGCCAGGACTTTAACCTAAAAGAGAATAAGAGGGTCAAACAGATTGAAAACTATTTCTCTAATTGGGACAGATTTTTTTTTCTTTTTTTAAAATATTCAATAATTAGTCACTGGCAAGTAAGATAACTGGTGTCAGAATAAATTGTTAGACATTCATTCATCTGTGATGCAGTTCTTCCCAAAAAATTTTCTTGATTTCATATCAAAGTTATCTTTCATAATCACAAATGATAAAACCAAATTAAAGACTAAAACTCACACATCTACGCATCAGTATGTGGCCCAAAGGTAAAAACAAAACGCATCAAATTGGGATTACGGAAAAGAATACAGAAAGCAAATCACCACAAAATGCCTTTTAGATTTTATAAATTATACTGAAAATTATAATGGACGTGTTGCACTTTTTCTAATTTCTCATCAACTAATCAATTAATTTCTCAAAAAATGAAACCAATGAGTTGCACCAGTAGTCCCTGTTCAGTGTTAACCTGATGTTTGCAGGATGGCTGTGTCATAGTCAGACCAGGTTTAATCAGGGATATGCAGAAGCATTTTATGGTCAAGGTGATATTTTCCCATTACCGATTAATGGGTCAGGGTATTTTTGTTCTGACCTAAGAGCTACTGGTTAACACACTGATCTGTGGCTGCAAGCCAAAAGGTGTGATGTCTCCATCTAGTGACTAAACAAGCACCCTGACATACTTACCACAGAGCTGAGCTTTCTGTGGAAAACAAAGATTTTAAAGACAAGAGCACTAATAATCTATTGAGAGAAGCTCTCATTAAAATTTTGAATATAAATGCATAAAATTGTAGATATATTATGAAAAACGTAAGTGTAATTTGGGGTGTTTGTTGTTGCACTGGTATTTCTGAATTTCAAGATTTTGACTGATTAAACCAAACAACTATTGGCTTCCATTCACCACCCCAAAAGAAAAGATAAATAAATAAAACAAACAATTCAACATATAAACAGATGCACAACTTCATATGGCACAGAAAATTCACTAAGGAACATGACAAGGATTTTTTTTTTTTAATTCTGAACTTATACATATACCCATACATTTTCATTTTCCAGTCCACTGAGCTGCAGAAACATACTGATTACACCCTGTTTGCTGCTTTTTTAGTGCGTGTGAAGAATCATAAGTAAATGGTATTTCTTCTTTTTTTATTTACTTATCATACTTAATTATACCCTCCTAGCTAGAGAGTACACAAGCTTGAGGGGATATGCAAACATGTTTTTTCTTTCTGTTATTTGCCTCCCTCCCAAGTTCCAGACAAGAAGACAGATCCCATTCTTTGGACTGTGTGTGCAGTAACAAGGAAGAGATGGGCAGAGCTCACCCACTGCTAATTAGCTTAGCTCAAACACTGGTAGTCAATGGGAAGTGCTAGCCTGCCGCCACATAAAGCACAAACTCAATGTCTGTGGGTCAGATCCGGCCCGCAGTACAGCCATCTCTGGCTCGTGAGGTAATATCATATGTCAAACACAAAGGACCCTGCAGGCCCATGTAGGCTATATCACACACACATAATTGATACTACAAGTCCCAGAATTCACCACCGAAAAACAAGACCTGCAAGCACAATCTCCCCCTTCTCCGCTGCTATAGACACAAGTTGGTGTTTTCGTGTAACATACTCAAACTTCAGGGAAAGGATCAAGTGATGGCAAGAAAAATCAGGAAAACTTGGAATACTTTCCGTGTTGCCAGCATTTTACCGATAAACTGAATACTTGGCACTGAGTTTACATGGTGATTTGCCGACTTTGTAGTTTAGACATTTAAATTTGAGTATGACTGTCTGCGCTGCACAGTTCCCACAGTTCATTCCGAGACGATGCACCAACTCTGCCTACAAGCCACTCAAATGCTCTGCGTGTTTGGAAGGACATACCTGTGAGAGCAGCTTTTTTCTCTGATGAAAATGAGCAAAACGTCACACAGGAGTCGTGTAACAGATGCTCAGCTTCACTCCGTCCTCAGAGTTTCCACAGTTACCTCAAAACCAAACATTGATGAACTTGCAGCCAAGAAAAAATGCAAATGAGCACAAGAGCAGAATGCACGTATAGTTTTTGCACTAGTTATTAAGTAGACTTTTAATGGTCATAATTTTATCTATCTATCAATCTGTCTGTCTGTCTATCTATATATATATGTGTGTATGTATTTATTTTATTTATTTATTTACCATGTTATCACTCTCAAAATTAGCACTTTACTTTGTGTCTTCTGCTGCTGCTGCTGCTGTTTACTGGTGTGCATGCACCCTGTGGTTTACTTTTAGACAACAACATGAAGTGCTAATCTGAGTCTAAAAATAATACGTGGTAAACAAACAAGTCACAACAAGCACACAGGACTGTTTAGTGTTGTTGGAAAGTTTATCTGATGACTTTAGGTGGAGGCAGGCTAGCACTTCCCATTGACTACCAGTGTTTGAGCTAAGCTAATTAGCAGTCTGTTTGTCTCTTGTTCCTGCACACGCAGTTGAAAGAATGGTATCTCTGGAACTCAGGAGGGAGGCAAAGAAGAAAAGGAAAAAAGTTGTAACACAGTAGTCACAACATCTGCTTTTATGCTGTTTGCTGCCAAGTCTGCTTTAGCTATTGCCTTTCTTTTACTTCACAGTATTGATCGATTTCAGCAACACGCCAGACAAGTTTCTGTTACAGTCACTTCTTGTTTGTTTACTATAGCTCTACCAGGGCATTCAACATATAGATGCTATCCTGTAAATACATGTACATGTACAGTAGCACCACAACAATATCCAGAGATAGTATGTTATATAACAGGGAAACATAAATTCATATTCTACAACATAGAATATGGCAGTAATTCATAGCTGAGAGGGTGTTTAAAGAGAAAAGTGTGTACAAATGTAAGTAAATTCTTGCTGGTTACATCTGTGGTTAGTGTTCTTAGTTTCCCTCCCGCTGTCAGAGACTCAAATTCCTTTTTTTCCTTTTTTTTTTTCCTCAACAAAATTCAATATAATTACATCAACAAAGAAAACCCTATCTCGCTTTACCCCATAACCTCCCATCTATCCCTCCTTGACAAATACACTAACAAGCTTCCACCTCGCCCTGAAAGCTTCTAAGGTCTGCATCAAAAACAATAACAGAAATAATACTGTGACTGTCTCTACAAATAATGTTAAACACAATTTCTAGGTGTGCAAGTAAGAAAATTAAGATAAAAATAGGGACTCATGGCAGATCTATCAGGAGCCTTTTTAGATTTCTGAAATTAAATATGAATGGTTGCCATCTGACAGTGAACTTCTCAACTGAACCAATTAGATTTTTTCAAGTTTGAGGAAAAACTTTATGTTTCATAACTATGAGTGAGTTATGTCTGTCAGTGGAGGTGAACATGATTTTCACATGACTCCAATTTCAAGAGTTTCTTCTCAAGCAACAATATTCACAGGCAGTCTTTGTTTCAACATTGTGCATGCTGTTTTTGGGATGGTAGTTTCAAAAACAAAAAACAAACAGAAATCAGAACATAACATCTGTGATAAGATGGTGGACAAAACAACACAATCATTACCAAAGATACTTTACTTCCTGTGTGTTCCATTAACATTTTGTACGATGTTTTCTCCTGTTAAGGTAAAATTGATGACAGTTAAATTATGTGTTTTGTTTGAAAGTACAGTGATGTGTAATACTTCAGACTCACAGGCCAGCAAAGAGATTATTTATTTTTGTTTTGTCTCTGTTATTCCCTTTGCTACTCATTCTGTCTCTCTAATAAATGTGACTGTGTCCAAACAGTTAGGATGAAATCTGGATATATTTTTTAAAATTTTATATTCAGGATATCATTTGTTGTATGATGTGTTTTGTTATATTTGGGTGGCAGTGGGATTTTTTTCATTCTATAAAAATCATAAAGAAATCGAATATCATGTAAATACCTACAGTCATTTGTCTTTTCTGAATTTGCTGTAGTTTAATGTATTCACATTTAAATATAAACTGTGTCACAATGAAGTAGGACATGGACTCAAATTGAAAAGTAGCTATTATGTATGACTGATTTCTGATGAAATTCAAACTTAAAATAATACTATAACTATTATAAATGATATTAATATATATTATATAATTGTATCCGAAATATTACTAATAGGGTAAATAACGGTAGTGGAAGTAAGGAACATTTATGGGTGATGTATAGATCGATGTATAGATTTTTTTTCTTTCTTTTTGTTTCT
>JAQLOL010014371.1:0-11609 GCA_029783665.1 Naso thynnoides
GCTATAGCCTTTGATAACCAAAAATTACGTTAGCTTACGTTAGCTAGTCTTACCTGATATGAAATGTTCTCCACACATAGTGATGTGGAGACAGAGGGTGCCACAGCTTCCCTTTAACTTCTTTTTTTTATTACTTGCAGCCACAAAAGCCTTCTCTCCGGGTACTTAACTGGACAAGGAAGTGGTGAAAACCGGAGAAATGAAGAATTAGACATTAAAAACATTAGTGAACTTTCCCAAGTCAGTTGGCTGACCTCACATCTCTTTATTTTCCTTTTCAACCACATTTTATCATTCAGTGTGATGCTGGGAGTGCTGAGACACTTTGTTTTTGCTGTATTTTTTTCCAGGAGGTTTGTATGTTTAAGCTCTGTTTCAGTTATTTAGATCCTAATGTGGGAGGAGCTGGACCGCAGCACCATGGCGGAGAGTAAAAAGCAGATGCTGGTGTCCAGAGCTAAAGCACCTAAACGTAGTGTCGTACTAAGACCGCGTCATCGGCCACACCAACGCCATGCTGCACGTCATCATGGTGTACTGCACCATGACACCAGTTTTGCAAAGACGTTCATCGGGACACCTTACTACATGTCTCCTGTGAGTTTTTTCTAGACCTGTTTGAGGTTTTTCTTCTAAAATTATTTTTTTAAGACATTTGGAGCGTTGAACCTGATCCCTTGAGTCCCACATTTGCTGCTATTTGTCACCATTTTTCTTTTAGGAACAAATAAACAGGATGACATACAGACAGAGTTTGTGTCACATGTCGAATGAGCGCTACAAATTCTATGAATGATCTTTGTTTAGTGGTTTGTTCACAGGAAGAGAGCAGGAGCTTTGTGTCTGTGAGCGACTGTCAGATGAGAGACTTGCAAGGTGAAACTGATTTTTTTTTTTTTCACAGAAGGTTGGAAATTAAAATTATAACATCCTTCAGTGTGTTACCAACTGATGAATGCAAACTCTTTATCTTAATCTACTCTGTCAGAGCTGAGAGTTAACTGAAGAGTTACAACCATCTGCAGCCACGGAAGAACACAGCGCTGCACGACGGCAAAGACAGAGGTATGGGAACTGAACGAAGAGCTCTGGGCGTGATGAGCCGAGACCAGAACTGAGCTGTTCTCATGGATTCATGCCTCTGTTTTTAATTCACTGATCAAGTCTTTTTCAAGTTCAAGTTTATTTATTACTTTAAATTACTTTTACGTAGCCTAAATATCTGTTGAAAATCCTTACAACTTAAAATATGTGAGATCTTGTAACTGAAGTAGCAGATAATATGTAGATTATTTTTGTATCAGTCAGTCACATGTCTGCAGATACGTTCCTTTACTGCACATGTGTAGGTGGAGTTCACCTGCACAGGTAAGAAAGAAATCGTGTCCACACAGCAGCAGTTCAACTGAGTTGAGGACAGTAGACAACAGAAGTCCCACATTATCTATTAAGAGCTCGTCCAGGTCGTAGTTATCTGGGCAACAACATCGAAGGCAACAGACACACATGAACCGATGAAGCCCCTTGGGTTAGGGGTGAAACGTCTTCACAGACACATTACTAAGTCCGGTTGCCTTCGATTTTATCTATCAAGAAAGTATGGCTGGGCAATAAATTGATTTTAAATTGAAATTTGAATTAGTTTGTTTAGATAATGTTAAAAAATTAAAATCGTGAAAATCGGTTTTCCCCATTACTAGGGTAAATACGGTAGCCTATGGCTCTCTCTCAGTTCTGGGTCTTTTTTTTTTTATAGTGAAGTTTGGTGAAAGTTAGACTGGCGCTTTTGGGAGATTTGTATTTGTTTGATCAAAGCTTTATTTAAAAAAAAAGGTTTAGTTTGGTTAAAGCTAGGTTGGCACTTCACGCCCAGTAGGGAGTTACAGCATATTACAGCAATGTTTGCATTTTCCAAACATTTCATGTTGATTTTAATGTTTGGAAACTTTAAATCAGTAAAACTCAGTTTTTCACAGAATTTTACAGTTTGTCGGATCTGAACAATGATCGACAGTCCAAACATGCAGTTATTGATGAACTGATTATTTTTTCTCTGTTTGGCTCCATCTGCTTTGACAAAGTGAATGATGGTCTTCACGGCTCCACACACACACACACACGAGTCAAAAATGATCAAAAATAAACGACAGAAATGACAACATATCAAAAAAAGAAAAGGTCAAAAAAACAAACATGAAGATCAGAAACTAAACAAAATCGTTTTAAACACAAGATTGACAATAGAAACAGAAAAATCTTTGTTAAACTCAACAGCAGGAGGAGCAGCTGCTGTTTCACAGCTTCAGTTCTGTGACTTTTCTCTTTAAAAAAGAAACATCATGAATGTAATCATCCTGTTCATCTCTGACGGCTGTTTCACTGTCACACACACCTTCACTGGTGATATCTTCAGTTTGTCCACAGTGCAAATGTTCGGAAACATCCTGTCAGTGAAGGTGTGTGTGAAGGTGTGTATGTGTGTGTTAGTATCAGGATAAGGGAACAACAGCTTTCCTCTTTTCCAGTCCAGATTCGCTCTGATCCTCTGGAACTTCTTCACTTGGAGATCAGTGGATGGACTTGATGGTGACTCTCCTGCTAAATATTTACCTTCAAAGAACCCTGTTGTCCATAATTCAGACCATGATATGATGCCCTTCCTCTGGAGAGACTCTGGAAACACACCCAGAGCCCAGAGCAGAGCAGATAAAATCAAGCCTCTCTGGATTATCAGGAAGCTGCTGTTCGTCCCCTCGTGTCAAACTGCTCAGATCTTCAGACAGGATGAGTTCTGGATGAGCAGTGTTTGGGTCCAGAATCACAGGAGTGTAGGAGACCATCTCCTTCATCTTGTTCCAGATGTTGAAGGTCAGGTTGCCCAGGTGTTTGGCCTGGTCTATCAGAGCTCCTGAGGGCAGCTGTGGATCATCCAGCAGGGGGCGCTGCTGGACTCTTTCCACTGCAGCCTTGTAGTTTTGCAGGAATGAGACGTCTTCAGCTCTCAGCTGCTCCTCTGTGGCTCTGACTGTGTCTGAAAGAGCTGCTATCTCTCTGCTCAGAGCCTCCATCTTCTCCCTCATCATCTGACTCTTCTGCTCCTCTTCCTCCCTCAGTGCAGCCATCCGGGCCTCCTCTTCCTCTTCTAGAAACTGGTGAAGCTTCTTAAACTGCTCCTTCATCTTCCTCTCTGTGTGTCGGGCCTGGACTTTAATGTGTTCTGCTGTTTGATCAAACTTCACTTTCACTTCTTCACAAACCTTTAACTTCTTCTTTAAAGGCTCCAGAGTTTCCTCAAGTTTCTTCTTGTGTTGTTGTGCAGCTTCATCGATGGGTCTGAATCTGTGCTCGGTGTGTTTTTCTGAATCTCTGCAGACGAGACAAACTGGCTGCTGATGGTCCAGACAGAAGAGTTTGAGTTTCTCAGAGTGCAGACTGCAGAGAGCCTCTGAAGCTCTCTGAGGTCTCTCCTGTAAGAAGGACTCACACAGGTTCTTTAATGCCAGGTTACAAGGTGGTCGATCCTTTGAAGATCTTCTCTTGCAAACTGGACACTCTTGTGTTTGTTTCTGTCTCCACCAGCTCTTCAGACAGTCTTTACAGAAGCTGTGGCTACACGACAGAACAACAGGATCTCTGAAGACGTCCTGACAGACCGGACAGCAGAGATCCTCCTCTGATCTGGAAGCCATTTTGTCTCCGAGTGAAGGTAGAAGCACAGCAGACAGGAAGTTCAGTCCTCCTCCCCTAATTTCACTGAAATCCACTCTCACTTTGACTTGTGTCTTTAGTCGAACTCATGCTTGAAGCAGCAGTGCTGGAGTTTTCCTCTTTTCTCTCCTGGAGCTCTTTGTTCTGACGGTGAATCTGATTGGTTGTTTTTCAGTCTGGGCGTCTCTTCAGTGAGGAGGAAAAATTGATTCGTCCCAGGCGAATCAGGTAGTGGGTGGAGCTTTTGTCAGACCTCCTCTGCTGAACTCTGTTGCTTGAAGCTGGCCACACACTAGAGGATTTTCAGATCTCAACTAATTTTTAAAACGTGGGAGACCACAGACATGAGGTCAGTTTAAACCGATTTTTAACTTTATAATTCTCAGAGCACGAGACCACACACCTGCCCTTTGTTGTAACGATTCCACACACACGTGATCTCACAGTTATAATAATGTTAACAGTTGATGCTAGAAGTTGTTGCTACTTTGTTAGCATTAGCCCATTTACTCACCTGTTTCGTCCAATACCGCCAGTTTCTGGCCTCGCCTTTCCCCCGTCGGCCCTGTTCTGGTTTGTCCTGCGTGAGGCTGCACTCGCGTTGTCATAATTCCACAAGCTGGTCTTCAGCCAGCCTTACATGTTTTCATTTATGTATTTATTTTCATTCAGTCAATTTGTTGAACATGTTTAAATAATAATAAACACAAAAAAAAAAACTTACAGGCAATAAAAACAAAAACAAACGGGATCCTCAGCAAAACATTTGCAAGTCAAATAATATTTGTCATGTTCAAAAGGGTAAAAAGAAGTTGAAAACGTTTCTGGTCCTACCCCTTCTTATTTTTTATCCTCTAAAGTTACGGGTTTGAACATTGTTGGAGGCACTTTAGGTAAAGTGAGTAAGTTACACAACTTAAAAAAATAAAGGCCTGACAAAGAAACAGGTAACGTTACGTAGGCTATTGTCAACAAAGGCCTATGACTGAGATCGAAATATTAACTACAGAATGTAATTTCTGAAGAAATTACAGGTATGAATGCTGGCACTGAAAAAGCATTCGTAGAATGCCGCTCGAACACTTATGCTGGCATGCATTACTGAAATCGATCAACTGGAACTTGCTGGAAGAAGTTGAATTTGTGTGAAGTTGAACAGATTTCCCATTTGAATCCATTATAACGACAGTGCCAATAAAGCTGAACATTTTAAATGATATTTGAAAGCTGAATGGATGTTGAAATTCAGAAGGAATTTGGAATATTTTTATATTTTAACTTGTGAATGCTGCCCAAAAGTAGCATTTCCTGTTGAAAATGTTGTGAATGCTGAGAGCTGAAATGCAGAGATATGCGATAAATTGCTGATGAACCTTGAAGCTTTAATGCTAAACAGGCAGAAGTGGTGTCAGAACCTCGATTCCACTGAGAAAAGGTGGGATTTGATAGAAGAGCAAGAAGTAGAAATGGATGAGTTGGTTAAAGGTAGTATGAGGTTGAAAGGAACAGTTACATTTGGCTGAAACAAACCACCAACATTTAAAAGTATTGAATGCAAAGAATTAAAAAAGTTTCACATGCATGAATGTGATGTTAAAATTTGGAAGTAGTTCAAATAAGTTTAAAAGCAGAAAAAGCAACAACCGCTGAACACTATCAGATTTAAATGATTCCTTTCATTCACAGCAGGAGGAGGAAGGAGTAGGAGGGAAGAAGATGAGGAGGAGGAGGAGAGAAGAGCTCACAGTCAAGGTTTAGCATGAACAAGAGCGTGAACGTGTGTGAGAGAGGGTCAGATAATGTCGTCTTCCAACAGCTCAAGGTCTGAATGTCAGTATTAAAGGACGGGTGTGAAACCGCCAAACCAATAATGCCTGAAACTACTGCCGTCGCACACAAACACACTAATGCAGGTGTCAGTTAAAAACACACAGCAGAGGTTTGTGTGTTTGTCTCCATGTAAACAGAAGCTGCTGCGGCTCTCTGTGTTTAATGTGCTGAAGCAGCTCAGCAGCTTTTTCTTCTTCTGCTGTTTCAGTGTTTGTTCCTCTTCATCGATTTCCTGGGCAGCTTTTTGTTTGAACCTCTGTGAGCCAAAACAACAAGAGGCTGTTAAAAGCAAGTCGCTACAGAACTATTTAATATCCAATCATTGAATAACTAGGATTTGATGTTTCTGTAATGAAGCCAGTGGTAAAGTATTTATCCTGCACTAATAGTTTTATTCTTCAGTAGTTTTTTCAGGCAGAAATACTCAAGTATTGTCACTGAAGTGAATTTAAGTACATTTTTTAAAAAAAAAGTAGAAATACTCATGCTGTAGAAGGCCTATTTCAGAAAAGTTTCAGCCTGTAGATTACCGATAAATTAACCTGTAAACCAGATTTTAACGCTTTAGCTGATCAGGTGTTTGTATCAAATGTTTAAACAAAAAATCAGCCGTCACATGTGGAACTCACAACCTTTATTTACGTTCAACTACAGAGGCATCGATAAAATAGAGGAAAGTGCTCAGGATGCAGAACAGCTCATTTCAAAATAAAATAAAAAAATCACCAACAATGATAATTGATGCATTCACGTTTAGGCTAGATGTAACTTTAACGATGCCGCTGAACTTGCAGCTAATTTAAACTACTAATTTCCTTTTTAATCACAGTATTTCAGTAGTTCTGAATTCAGAACTTTAACTTGAAATCGAGTGCTTCTATTGGATTGTTTCTGCTACTTTTACTTTTACGTCACCACAAGTAACGCAGACATTTTCTGAGGGTATAGGCGAACATTTACCACGGGCAAAGTAAATGTACACGTCGAATAGGGCTGAATAATGAATCAGAATCAGAATAATATCAAAATTACAACATGGCCGAATAAAAAATTAAAAAAAAAAAAAACAGAGGAGCTGCACTTTTATGAGAAAGAATGTTTTCACACATTTTATCGATCAGGAATGAATCATTGTGGTCCTGCAGAGATGATGTGCAGTTGAAGGAAACTTTAAATGCAAAAATTAACATTCCCACCATAAATCAACTGCAGTGTCTGTCTAAATGACCGCTTTGATTTGTATTTAAGTGAATATATTTACTTACTTTGAATAATTATTGTTGTAAGTAACAAACTGACACAGAGATTCTTTATCCATCTCTTTTATTCTGTGCGACTCGTTTTGTTCAGTCAGTTCAAAGATTCAGCTCTGCACACAAACAACAAACATTAAAGACCTCAAGAAAACAACAAAGACTTGATTCACAAGTAAAGTGATGAAGAAATCAATAACCCCTCCCCCAAACATCCTACTTCCTGTCTAACTGTCCTTTCTTCATGAGGCCTTTAAGTTGTTTTTTCTTTCACACGATTTATTTCTTCTTCTCTCCACAGACGCTTTTCACAGTCCGATAACATAAAGGTTGACAGTTCCGCTACAGCAGCAGCATCTGTACAGTTTGAGGTGAGTGATGTTTGTCTATTTGCTTTAAAGTCTATATTGAACACTTGCAGTTACGTAGTTTCCTGACATTAAAGGAACAATTTGACATTTTCAGCGTTAGCCCATTTCTTCTCTGAGTGCTGAGAACTGTAACAAGTGTAAATGACAAAGTGCAAAAAAACAAAACAAAAAAAAAAGAGCATTTCCAGGTTTTCTTTAGTCTTATTTTTGATGCGATTAGAAATCTCAGGGCTAAAGCTGAAGGTGTTCCTTTAATGGGTCTGTTTTCTGTGGTGAACATGGCAGGTTATTGATAAGCAGACATTCATATAATCACAGGTGTGTTTGATGAGGTGTGCTGTGAGGCGCTCACTGCAGCAAGGCGACGAAGAGAGAAACTAGCACAAAAAAAAAAACTGGAAAAGCTTGATTTTAAAACGCACCTCCTGCAAGGTGTTTTCCCTCCTTTCAATTTGTACGCAAGACAAACGTAAACAGGAAATTAAAAAAACAAATTCAAGTAAATTACGTCACCTGGTAACGGCTGCAGGTGTGTTTGACTTGGATGTGTGATTCAGTTTTTTTAACGATGCTAAAACTAAAGAATGTATAAATAAAATTTCAGACTGCAGCAGCTTCTGAAGCTTAATTTACAGCATAAGAACATGAAGCTTGAAGCCATGATGGTTCAGCATTATACACATTATGTACATTAAATACAATATTTAGCCTTCACAAACTGTACATTTCTACAGACAAATGTCTGAAAATAGCTTTTCACTTTTGTCAAAGAAAAAAAACAAAATGCCCTTAAAATTACAGACGAGCTCTTTCAAACAAATCTGTTTGTTTTAAACAGGAAATAAAGGTGAAATGTGCACGCCCTTTTTATAAAGCATCCGTTTCCATCAGCACTGACAGCAAATGCGAACAATTAAAAACCCACAAACACGGCACCTTCCCTTCATCGGCATTCACAGATTTTTGGATTATTTGACTTAATTTGTTAACGTAGGTTGATCAGTCAAGAACTGAACTCAATCACTTCATCGATAAGTCGACAGAAGATTCAGCAGCAGTGATTTAGACGATCGGTTCACAGGTTCGCGCTCCTCAAATGTAAATGTTCATTCAATAATCTTTGTCTTCCAGCTGTTTGTCAGGAAAAAAAAAAAAGCGGTTTTCAGACGTCACCTTGGAACTCTGGAAACTAGCGAAGCACTGAATCTTTTCGGACGAAAATAGAAGAGAACACTTTCAGTGTTCGGCCCAATGAGTGAGAAGTTTTTGACCAAATATGTGTAAGAACTTAACAAGCTCATGAATGTGCTTACTGACTGCATTTCCCAAAGTTACCACAAGAGGGCCTGATGGACCCTCTGTGAAAAAGCACCTCAGAGCGACAGCAAGCATGTGAGCAGTGTGGCAGTATTTTATAGTGTCTGATTTCCGATTGCAAACTCTGTTCAGCCGAACTTTCTCAAGTGGCGACATCGGCAAAAACCTTCAGCACTTCAAGTTTAATTCATCACTTAAAAGCAGGAAACTCTGAGCAGCGTGCCCAGCACAACAAGCCAACATCAAGGGTTAGCCAACAGCTGACGCACACTCTTGGAGGCTGTCAACAGACGGATCACTCAGACAGACACCGAGCCACTGTACGCCATCGTAGCAACACTCGATCCACGGTGCAAAGACCAAAACACGACCGGAGGAAAAAGCTGCAGACGTGAAACGATCCGCGCCGAACTGGATTTGATGGAAACATCAAGTCCTGCTGATGGAGACGGTGCGCACAGAGCTCCAAGGATCAGTCGCAGTGACATTGACTTTTAAAAATTCTAAATTAAAAGCAAAATTGATTTAATTCATCCATGGTACGGATTAACAAATAAACGGGGGGAAATGATTGGTAGGTTATGTTCGCCTGTTCAGCCACGTGTTTCCTTACGCTCAGCTTCTGCCAAAAATGTTCCTTCTGGGAACATAATACAGTCTTATCTTTTTGATATTTGATGGAGGATAAAAATAATTAACAATGACAGGATTCAGTAATTAAACATCTGTTCTTTGAAGAGGACATGAGAACTTCAGAAAAAGGCTGAGTTGAAATCTGCAGTGGAAAAGTTAAATACCTTTTAAATTAGAGCTGCAACGATTAATCCAATATTTGATTAATCCACTGATAGGAAATCAATCACCAACTATTTTGATAATTAATAAGTTCAGTCATTTATCAAACGTAAATGCAAAGAATTGCTGGTTGAGCCTCTTAAATGTGAGGATCTGCTGCTTTTCTGCGTCATTAACAAGAACAAATGAGTCTTTGTGTTTTGGGCTGTTGTTTGGAAAAAATAATTTGATTAATTGTGTGAAACAATCATCAGATAAATCAGTGATGAAAATAATCGTTCGTTGCAGCTCTATTTTAAATTAATTTTCGGGGAGGTCCTCATGTGTGACATTCAAATAAAATAGGAAGAATAAAACCTTAAACTCACGCTGTCAGGACAGAGAAGGTGTCTAATTTTTCTGATGTTTGAAATCAGTTTAAGGCAATCTGGGCTTTGATAGTGTCGACCTGTGAAATACATTAAAGCATAATTCCAGAAAAATGAAATTAAGTCATTCATATTTCAGGAATTACATTTCCAGTTTTCTTGCAACATTTTAAAGCTGCTGCGTGTGGCAGGATTAAACAAAAAGATACAGGATAAAAAACAAGCATTTAATGTATTTAATTACAATAAATAAGTGGAAAATGAATTAGTAAAGAGATTCATGCATACATGTGATCCCTCCTAAGCACTTCAGTGAACAGATCTGTGCAAACTATGTCTTTGTGCATTCCTGCCGCTCTGCGCACACATGCAGCTGAAAGGCAGCATCGCAGAATCTGTGCAAATAAAGTGCAACATCGTCAGCAACGTAGGATCAAACGTGTCCTTTTTATCTCCTAAAATAAACTCAGTAAAAGTCTGAAAGATCCATTTTGTTCTGTGACCTTCACTGAGGTGCACTTACAGCTGACGACCACAGGGGGGCAGCAGAATTACAGCATTTTTGGTGAAGCTCTAATCTAATCAAGCTTTGCAAGCAAGTTCAGGTTTTCTAAGGACGTTGGTGTAACTTTTTCACGTTTTGACTCTCCTGCCGTCATGTCGGCTGAGTTGGACCAGTAAAGATCATCAGACTGGCAGCTTTCAGACCACTGGGACAGAACTTTTAGACGTGTGGAAGATCTACACAACATGATTTGCTCTTAAACAGCACTAGAGGAGGAGAACAGCGTTGGTGTGAGATTGCCTCAGAGTACCAGCTGTGCCTTTCTCTGTGTGCTAGGGTTTCCTCCAGGTCAGAGGAGGGATGGTGGTGTTGGCGTCGCAGAAAGAATCGCTGGGCTCAGAGTCGCCGGGCAGAACCGGCTTCTTCCTCTCCTTCTCCTCGCTGTCCGAGTCGTCCACTGTCAGCGTGATGAGTGAAGCGGACTTCCTGTAGAGGACAGGTGAGACATTGATGCGGCTTTAGCCTCTCAGCGTGCTCTGTCACAGAAAGCTGCACTGCGATTTAAGCATAGCTCCGGAGTGTAAACATCAACACACAGGTTAAACTTTTTCACCACAAGGTCCGTGTCGTAGCTGTAAGAGAGCTCTGATTCTCCTGAGTCATCACTAGACTAGTCGCCTTTAGAGAATTTAGCCGATTTATCCAAAATTCTGATGTAAGACAAAAACATAGAAGCCTTTCTCTTCTCTGTGCGTTCAGCAGGTCACTAGATACCCGTCCTGTGAGAGCAGTTTTGCACATTCAGTGGAAGTGATAGGAGGACGCCTTTACAGCCGTCTGAAGCCTCAAAAACACATCCAAAAAATCTTCAACACGCTCCATCTACATGTTGTGAGCGTGCACATTCACCACGCCATAGAGACGTTGTCACTGTGGGCAGAAATACAGAGGAACTAGTTTTCTGGGCGTAGAGACACAGTGCCTCGGACGCAGTGCGGTTATGCTCCAAAAATGACAATATATATTTTTCATAGCTCTGTGAATTTTGTCATTTTTGTAAAACATGGCCGGCCACAGTAAGGAGATGTTTGTTTGGACGTCTTTCGAGCATCGACGAGTTCTGCTGGGGAAGTTCATTAGCTACTTGAGGGAGAGAGAGAAAGAGGAACGCCATATGCTGTAAGTATGACTTAGATAACTTACGCAGCAGCGAGGGGAATCCTGCGAGCCGTGCAGGTGTCAACTCTTGCTGCATTATATTCCCTTTTCCATAATTACTGTGGCCGCCCATGTTTTACGTGTTTGCACAATGAAACGCATTTACCTCGGAAGCCGGAATTTCCGACTCGGATCTTTCCGAGTTCTGAGTGCAATCAAACGCAGCATTATACCACTGAAAAAAGCCCCGGATGACCATAACAAGGAAGTTGAGCTGACATGGTGATAACACTGGCGATTCATG
>JAQLOL010014372.1:0-11589 GCA_029783665.1 Naso thynnoides
TTGGATAAGAGGCGAAACGTCTTCCTAGACAAATACAAGTCCAGTTGCCTACGATTCAATTTGCCCAGAGAGAACTTTGCTGAAGAGAAACAAGGAAACAGACTGACATAAAAGCAAACTAAATCATAAATCTGCATGTGTTAATGATTGAACAGAGACAAGACAAAACTGATGGAGTGATGGGTTTGATCTCAGATTGCAGTTTAGATGCACAGACTCACAGCACTGCACTCAGAAGCAGGGAGGAAACATTTTCCTAGGGCTCTATCACAGAGCCCCCTTTATTTAACTTTGAATTAATTTTACTTGAATTTGATTCTAAGACACCTGAGGTGTGAAAATGGCGTCTTTAAGGAAACAATATTCAGTGGTCAGACCTGTGTATTCTGAAAACAGCTTTGCTGAGGATCATGAGAGAGTCTACAGGCAGCGCAAAACCATCCTGGATCATGTGTTACGGTATGGGAGGTAAGTAAAGCCTGGCTATCGCAAGATCAGACTCAAAGATTTTTAATTTGATTTTAAAAACTTAAATTCTTGATTCTGAATCGTTTGCCAGAAAGATTATAAGGTTTGATGAAATTGCATTTAAAAAAGTCCTTCGAAGTTGCAAACTTTACTAGAGAGAAAGCTTTTTATTTTTGTTAAATCCAGATGTGATTTTAAACGGTTCAAGAGTGTAGTGCTCTCTCTTCTGCCGATCATTGGCTGGATGAAGAACTACAAAATCAGAGAGTGGCTGCTGGGTGATGTGATTTCTGGAATCAGCACTGGGCTCGTGGCCATTATGCAAGGTAAGGACGGAGAGTGTCTGGCTGTTAGGCTGCAATGTTCAATCACTGTTGGTGCATTCAAAGCAGCAAATGCAGCTGGCTAAGTCAGGGCAAAGACTGTGACCTTGGTTCCACAGGAAAACTGTTAACACCAACCACTGAGTTATATGTATGTCTATCTTAAAGACCTCCATTCTTACTTTTGCTGTACCGTATAACGTTATTGCTTATTGCCTAGTTATGTGAGTTGCTAAAGTAAAACTACTTCAAATGAGAGTAACTTGGCACTTAAGACATGGTCCAGTTCTTCCTCCTGTTTAGCTAATATTTGAATGGCAACTAGCTGATATATTTGGAAATTTGGCTTAAAATAAGAGGGAACATTACTGATCCCCATAGAAAAATGAAAGAATTGCAGCAGCAACAGACAGTACAAGAGAAAATGCATATTTAAGCAAGTGAAATAAACTTTTGTATTCATTATAAGCATCAACTAAATACAAGAAAAAAATATGTTAAATATATAACAATATAAACTATCCATAAGTAATAAATGTAAAATGTGTAGGGACACACGTCTCATACAGAAATAAATAAATGTGCTTTGGTCTATCGGAAAACTCAAGTTCAATTTTTTTCTATTTCACAGAGATATTTCCACATTATTTAAATTTTCCCTCCGACTTTGTTGTTTTGTTGTGAACTCACTCAGGTCTGGCTTTTGCTCTGCTGGCCTCGGTACATCCAAGCTACGGCCTCTACACGGCTTTCTTCCCCATGCTAATATACTTCTTTCTTGGAACTTCAAGACACATATCTATAGGTATGTCACACAATGCTACACAAGTCACTATAAAATAATATAATTTTTTTTCTTTGCTTTTCAATCCCATCTGATAAAAATATTTTTTTCAGAACTTATTTAAACTCAACTTCATATCTTGTCATCTGATGATATACTTTTTTTTTTAAATAATTGATGGCACTTTGAGACAAAGGTTCAAGTTTTCATCCATATGCACCACTTAAAAAGGCCAGCTTGGAGAAGTTGTGGATTTAATCAATTTGATATGAGGAGAAACAGTTGGTTGTGATGAAGTTTAACAGTGTCTTCACCACCCCTTCACAACCACCTTCATACAGGCTCCTTCCCAGTCCTGAGTCTAATGATCGGAGCTGTGGTGACACGCCTGGTCCCAAATGAAGGACAGGCAGCTAACCTTACCGCTTTTGAGGGCCTCGAGTTTGAAGAGAGGAGAATTTTGGTGGCCTCCTCCATGACCTTCCTAATGGGGATTTTCCAAGTAGATTTAACCTTCATACCATACCATACCATAACATGCTATACCATACCAATGGATGGGTTTTCAAAACTAGCCTTTTTTCCCTCACTTTTATGTTCCATGCAGCTTGCCATGGGTGTTCTGCAGATCGGTTTCATTGTTGTGTACCTGTCAGACACTCTGGTGTCTGG
The DNA here is from genome assembly GCA_029783665.1 of Naso thynnoides. Lineage (NCBI taxonomy): Eukaryota > Metazoa > Chordata > Actinopteri > Acanthuriformes > Acanthuridae > Naso > Naso thynnoides. Next base: position 2,248 of record JAQLOL010014372.1, read on the forward strand.
CTTCACCACAGCAGCTGCCGTCCAAATCCTGATTTCCCAGCTCAAATTTGTGTTGGGATTCGACGTGCCAGGCTACAGTGGTCCTCTCTCTACAATAAAAGTAAGTTCAGGTGGTTTTTGAAAGTCATATTATGATGTATTTCTTGTTCATAGCAGAGAATGATCACTTTCAGTGTTTTCATTATTAGGATGAAAACACTAAGCAGTAGGAAAATAATGTCCAGGGAAACTTAAAACAGCAAAAACACTAGAACATTTCTGGTCAAGTAAAAATTTGTCTGAACGCAGAGAAAAACTGCACACACTTGGCATAAAATTTTCATGCTGCAAATATATGGCTAGAATGACCTGGCCTTAAAAGACTAGTTTACATATTTGGACATCTGCGTGCTCATTTTTTTTTTTGTCAGACGTTAGATGAGAAGAGAGATACTAGATACACAAGAGATACACAAGTACTTTTACCATTTGTAAAGAAGTTCTAGCATAATGTTTTTTTCGTCTAAATGTTTGATATAGTTTGCTCAAAGTGATGAGTCAAGTGTCTCTGTTTCTTTTGCACAGACACTGAGGGACATTTTTCAAAAGATCAAAATGACAAACATCTGTGACCTGGTGATGTCCATAGTGATCATGTTTGTGGTGTTCATTGTGAAGGAGCTGAATGAAAAATTCAAAGCCAAGCTGCCTTTTCCCGTCCCAATAGAGGCTATCATGGTGAGAGAAACCTTCAAGGAAGTTATTCTCCCTCGTGACTTATCTGTGACCTAGAATCCATTTTTTATAACCATTTCCACGAATACAACACAGTGTAGGCCTTTATTTGTTTTGCCACAGTAAAACAAATGAGTTGAGGAAAGGATTAAGTGTTTTCCTGCATTGAAATTGTTGCTGCTTATCAGCCAGCTCTTGAGCCTTTCATTTTTCCCTCAAGTTTGTCAATACATTAACAGAGAATTGCTTTCAATACAACTGGTGGGAAAATCACAGGTGCTGCTAAAAACATTAATTTAGCTGCTTCAGGGCCCTGACACAGCTAGGCCTAAATGGAAATCACTTATGATTTATTTCATTGTACTTACAACTCTGCTTTTCCTGCTGAGATGTGTCAAAATGTTTGGGTCTCTGCAAATAGATTCTAGACTATAATGAATAGAAAACAAAAGATGCAACTGTAACTCTCGGGTTTCTCTTCTTTTCACAGACGGTTATAGCATGTTTGATTTCCTACTTCTTCAACTTCACGGAAAGATTTGGTATTCAAATTATTGGCAATATGACTACTGGGTAAGTTTCAAGGTCTGCATGTGTATCAGTAGTATTATTGGTCAAAATCAAGCTGTGTGGAAGATATGCTCCTTTGCTTAATCTAAAGCACACACATAAAAGTACTACATTTAAAATCCTACTTCAATAAAATAATAACCAACAGTATTTAAAGTAAGAAGGAGAAAACTGAATATTATGAAATATTATTTATGACATTATTAGATTGTTATCACTAATGCATTAGCAGCATTTTACTTTTCTGGTAACATGAGGTTGATCTTGTTTGGAGCTTTGGTTTCTTTCCAAAGGGTCACGAGATGATTCTGAGATGATTTATCCTGAGATGAGATGATAAACAGGAGAGGGGAAAAAAACATTTTTGCCACACAAGTCCAACTTTACTCTCACTTTTTTTGTAAAATAGTAACAAATTTAACTCTAAGTTATTTAAGTGAAACCACATATAAATTTTGAGGGAACACATCTCTGACAAGTCAAGTGCCAAGTTCTGAACTTTGAATAGTCTTCTTGATCCAACGGTTGTTCTTATTGTTCTCTGATCCAACTATCGGATCAGAGAGGGCTGCAGCGTCAGTCGAAACATGTCAAGGTAAAATACCTGTTTAATTATTTGTCTGTCAAGAATTACACTGTATGTTAAGTTATCAACGGTGACATAATGAACCTTGCTGGACTAAATCTTAAGTTTATGCGCTCTTCATCAAATGCAATGCCATTTTAACGACGGACCTTTGAGAAAGACTGTCCTCATGCAGTTTATGTAATTCTTGCACACATGTTTTGCATATTGCAATCTGTCTTGGTTTTTTTTTCGTTTTGTTTTGTTTTTTTATTTGTTTCTGTAACAAAATCATGTTTGGTGCTATTTTTTCGAACTGGAGCTCAGGACTATAACGCTACGCCTTCGTGGTTCTCTCCTGCAACCTGACAGGATATTGTTAGATTGGTTCAAACAGTGTCAACAAGTGCTGACTTGCTGGAAAAAAAAAATTGAAGTTAGTTGACTCAGACTTTTGTCAAGCCTAAAATAATAAAACTTGTGACTTGAGTCTGACTCAAACTCACATCTCTCACAACAAGTACATTTCCTCCTGGACTATAATTTGGGTAGAAGTAAAAAGTAGAATAAAATGGAAATACTAGAAATTAAAAACATCAGTTGTACATATTGAAGTATTTGACATTATTCAACCACTTTCTATCAGATTCTTTAAATGTACAATTGCACACAATCATCTTTCAGGTACGAGACTCCTATAGCGCCCAGTATAGAAGTCTTCCAGGAGAGCGCTCTGGAGGCCTTTCCTATAGCCATAGTGGGATTTGCTGTTGCCTTTTCTGTGGCCAAAGTCTACTCTAACAAACATGATTACACAATTGATGGCAACCAGGTAAGATGCAAAGTTGAAAAAATAATAAAAAAATTTTAAAAGTTAATTAGTTACTGATACAAAGCAAGAACAAGACATCTCATAATTCTGGTTGTGAAGGTATAAAGTTTCACAGCATATTGCTTTTATCTCAAGGGTCAATGTGTGAAAAACAAGGTCAAAAAGAAGTCAAAACCAAGGGGCAACCATTTGTTGGTTGAATCTTTTTGAAACATTTTGATATTTCCTCCACAGGAGCTCATAGCATTAGGCGCATGCAACATATTTGGTGCAAGCTTCAAGTCGTTTGCTGCCAGCACGGCGCTCTCCAGGTCAGCTGTGCAGGAGAGCTCAGGAGGCAAAACACAGGTCAGACTTCACATTTCATCATTTACAGCGGCAGCAGTTTACACACTTTTCTAGCTCATTGCATGTGGACTTTTTGTCTTCAAAAGATTTGCTGTTATGTCACTTTACAGTCTGGTTTATTGACATATATCTGCCTCATTCAAATGTTTCAATGAATTATTAACCTTTTACAAATGCAGATTGCAGGCTTGATCTCAGCAATTATGGCAATGATTGTAACTGTGGCACTTGGCTTTCTGTTGGAGCCACTTCCCAAGGTGAGACTCACCTTTGACATTTAACATTTTTTGTATTTATCTTCCTTAAATGAGGAGAGAATTTAAAATGTTTCCGTTTTGTTTTATACATGAGAGAAAGTGATCGTCTTTCTAGATATTATGTACATACCTTCAATATTTGACTTCCCTGTAGTCTGTCCTGGGTGCCCTGGTCATCGTCAACCTGAAGGGCATGCTGATGCAGTTCAGAGAAATCCCATACTTGTGGAGAAAGGACAAACCAGACTGTGTAGGTGTTTAAAGTTCACTACCAAAACTAAAATGTACTTCAGTTATTTACTGGACTTAATCTTTTCTCCATGAGCGTTTGACTTCAGCTGTTTGTCTGCAGGTGGTGTGGGTGGTAACATGTGTGGCTGCCATCCTTTTGGGACTCGATCTTGGTCTGGCAGTGGGCCTGGGAGTGGAGCTGCTCACTGTGGTCTTCAGAACGCAATTGTAATAACATAAATGATTTCAATCAAATATAAGTTTCTGAATATGCAAACTGGCTATTAAAGGGGAAAGAACAAGAAAGTAATGGATTTACTGTAGAGAATTAACAATCCTACCAGCACCCCAAAAATATAGCATACAGCAGTAAGATTTACACATGTTCAGACCTCAATTAAGAACTCAGAGACCAAAAGCAAACATTTTTATTTAAAGAACATATTTTCAAAAAAATTATGCTCTCTAAGAGGGAGAATTATCAACCTGATTTTTACATTTGTATCATTATAAATCAGTACAATATTTAAATTGCAGCCTATAATATGAAGCTACATTCTTTTATTGACTTAACAAAAGCAGCATGTAAAAACTTTGATACAGATGGTGGCAGTTTGCATCTGACAGTTGGTTTGCGATCTGACACTAAATACAAAGAATAAGAAGGCAAGACAAGTTATTTGTATAGCACAGATGCAATTCAAAGTGCTTTACAGAAAAATAAACAATATAGATAGATAGATAGATATATAGACTGATCACAGCGCTGGAGCAATGTAATCAGTTAGCGTCGTCCTGTTAGAGCCCTGACAGCAGCATTTTGAATCAGCTGGAGTTGTCTAATTGGTTTTTGAGAGAAGCCTGTGTGACACTGTTGCAACAGTCAAGCTTACTGAAAATAAATGCCTGGACAATTTTTCAAGGTCCTGCTTGGACATGAGATTTTTGATTATCACAAAATTATCAGTAAACGAAGAACAAGCTCAGCTTGATGTTGTTGCACTCATGATATCAAACTGCTGCACCAGGGTTGGGCTAAGTTTTTCCACCGACTTGCTCTTATTCTTGAACCGTGCCTTCAGGGCTCTGTGAAGTCTTGGTAACTCCAGCAGAGGGCGTTGCACATGCACAGCAACCTGCACAATTTGACTCACTCACTTCAGCTCCTGCTTCAGATGAATAAAAAACCTGCTTTGTAACGGTTCTGATTGGAAAGAACTTTCTGGATTCAGAGCCAATTGATGTGTGATCAAAATGCCTCAAATGGTTCAAAATTAGACGTGCAAATTGGAATGCTTTTGCGTTGGTGAAAAAAGCCAAACTGTGTGACGAGCTGAACATTCTGTGTGGACATTTTTTGCAGTTTCACAGGAAAAACAACATGATTGTAAATTGCAATACATATTCCACAATGTTCCACAAAAGGAGGGGGGGGGGGAGTTAATCAGTTTCAACACATCAAATCTTATAGTCACCATAAAAAATGTAAAATTACATTATTGGTATTGGCTTTGAGCTGCAGGTAATTGAATCCCTCCTTTATTACCACAGAGTCTGACCTACACACACCTGTATTTGTGTTAAACCTTCTCATGTCTTTCCAGCCCCCGTTGTTCTGTCTTGGCAAACATTACAGGGACCGACCTCTACAAAGATCGCAAAGATTACTTTGATGTAAGTACATAAAATGAGATCAGATTAACAAAGCACCGCTGGACTGTTTCAGTTCAAGTCCTTATATCATCTGAATCACCTTTTTATCACAATGCTTCCTTTCTCAGATATCAGAGCCAGAGGGAGTAAAAATCTTCAGGATTCCTTCGCCTATCTTCTTTGCCAATATTGAGTTCTTCAAGGACAAGCTTGTAGATGCTGTATGTGTGACGCATCTCCTTTTCTTCAGTTTGCTTTTCCTTTAGAAAATAGATTTGAATGAATATTATGCTAACACTTGTTTCAGGTTGGGTTTAAACCTCTGAGAGTTTTGAGAAAGAGAAACAAGGCACTGGAGAAAATCAAGAAAATGTTGAAAAAGAATAATGACATTACAGAGGTGAGATATCAAATACACTAGAAACATCTGCACCAGTAAGTAAATCAAAATGTTCAGCTATAAAGCTTTAAGCGTCTTTTCCCAACACCTGTCATTCAGATTGGCTTGGAGGAATTATTCACTCAGACAACTGATGAATCTAGCATAAAAAAGGAGGAACAGGATCTGCCCACTGACTTCAAGGAACTTTCTCTGCTGATTGACTGGAATGCAGAGCTTCTCGATTACTTTAATGTTCCAAGAGTGGACATCCACAGCCTGATCCTGGACTTTGCTGCTGTCTCTTTTGTGGACATCTCTGCTCTAAAGGGACTCAAAACGGTACAAAGTCATTCATACTCCCCGTATACTGAAGTTTAAGTATAGTCTATCCGTCTATCTATCTATCTATCTATCTATCTATCTATCTATCTATCTATCTATCTATCTATCTATCTATCTATCTATCTATCGCCTCTGTGCGCCCCTATAGAAAACACTTTTGTTCAGACAACACACAAGCGTTCTATAATATACTCAAATAAAAGGAAGAAACTATGAAGAAAAGGAAGAACAGAAATGAAACCCCATACAACCCCGAAAAAACTGGGCTGTCTAAAATAAATATAAAAACCATGCTTGATTTGAAAATTATAATTAAAAAAAACACTCGTAATTGAAAATAACAAAAAGACCCTTCAAATGTTGAAACAAAAAAAAATGTAACCGCCTCCTCTGCAGAAGATTTTTTGGGGGAGGCCGAAACAACAAAGAGTGTTCAGATGAAAAAGGAAAATAGAACAGAATAGAAATCATTACTATAATGACAGGAAAATGCCAAAACACTGCCCTAATAGCTAATGACATAAAAATTCAAGTGTCTACTCTTATCTGAAAGACCTCAGCACAGGCTTAAATTTCCTGCCAAACCAAGGTGGTCAAGAAAATTAGAAATGCACCATTTGCAAAATGATCACATTTGAGCAGGCGTCAAATCTGCAAATAGAGTAACCATCGTGCATAGCATCTATTATATAAAAGTGTGTTAAATGAGGAATTTTTGTATTTTCATATGGAAAAAATTCTCCTATAAAATCTCAATGCTTTTGCTGCAGGTCCTCAGAGAGTTCATCCGTGTTGGTGTGGATGTTTACATTGTAGCTTGTGATGGTGAGTTCCATTTTTATGTCTTAAAAGCTAAACATTCTTGAATCAGAGAAGACACACGTACAGTGCGCCCAAGGTGAATATTTCCTGCATGTGTTGACAGTGTACATCCTGGAGAAATTTCACAGCTGTAAGTTCTTCGACGATGAAATTCAGACCTCCATGTTCTACCCGACCCTTCATGACGTCATGCTGCATGTGCTTGAAGAGAACAGCTATGAAAGAATTAGAAAAGACAAGGTGGTAAGGAAGACTAATGTTTTTATCCTTTTTTTCTTTTCTTTAAAACATGGCTTCTGTAGAGATGCTATTTATTCATGGATAATGGTGCTAAAAAAATAGCAGGGTTAAGATTCAGAACAGCATTAGAGGAAAGGTCTTGCTTCATTATCATCAGTTTTTTATTCCCTTGATATAACAAAATGAGGAGTATGGAAGATTTAAAGGCCTAAATAAAAAAGAATGGAGAAAATTAAGTAAAATACAATTTATACTTACATTCGTATCTGCTTTTGATGAATGACTTTACTGGGTACGTACAAGAAAAACATTGGTTCAAGGGAAAATTTGTCCGCTTATGTTCTTACATAGAGATGAATTGTTTCTGATTTTGATACAAAAATTCTATTTCACACAAGAAAAGTGATGAGGTGCATCGCACCAGTGATAAATGACTTGGCTTTTCCAATCTTGTATAAAGAAGCTCACTGGTTCATCCTCTGTGGAGCATGACCGTTTTTATAAAATTTCACTGCTAGTGGCTATTTCATGTGTACAAATTTCACTTCTTTCAACGCTAAGGAAGGCTGAGGTCACAAAAATTGTTAAGATTCATCCACTGGGGACCATGAACCGCTGTGTACATACTGAGTTTTAGATCAAAATGTGAATGGACCAGTGGTCTGATCACTGCCCTCCCTAAGCCTCGCAGAAAACAGGATATATGCAGCCCTTATCAGTACTGCCATATTACAGTAATGCTTTGTGAAAAGTAATTGATATAAAATACATCCCTTGTATAGTTAAAACCGAATTAAGTATGCTGATAGGATCAAATGTAATATATAGACAGAAAAAAAACTGCAAACTTCTTAAAAACTATCTAAGCTGGGGGTTTACCGATCAATTATGTCTTCAACATAAGAACAAATAAAATCAAGCAATGATCAGCAATCAAAAACAATTCCATAACTCTCTTGACTTCTTTCTTTTGCAGATGATGGGTACCAGACTCTAGAGGAACGACTGTCTCCAGGAAAACCCTTTAAAAAAGCCTCTTTAATCACACGCATCACTGAACTGCTGTTAAATGAATTGTACCATTTTGATCTCCTGTTCTCATCATGCTGCCACAATACAAACTGTGTATTTAGTTTTTCTTTACACATATTTTGAGTTTATAAAAACACTTATGAGTTTTGTCTGTGAATATTCTCATTCATCCAGGTCATTGTTCTCTCTGGGCAAATTGAATTGAACTAGTCAGACTAGTGCGGACTAGTGAGACCGATGCGTATGAACTGATGCCCCTTGGATAAGAGGCGAAACGTCTTCCTAGACAAATACAAGTCCAGTTGCCTACGATTCAATTTGCCCAGAGAGATTATTAAAGGTTATAAAATAGAGGAGAATAATGTTGTTTATTTCAGGATCAAAGTCTGCTAACCTGAAATATGTTCTTATTTTAATTCTAGGGCTGTTCAGAAAAACCGAAGCTTATATAATGGAGTGGCTGTTTTCGACATATAATTTGATAATAGTGCCCCCTAGTGTCTGATTTTCACCAAATTTGGCACAGACCCTCAGAGGCACATGCCAAACAAAGGTCTCAAGTTTCATGATGATGGCATTTAATTTGTTGAGATATGCCTAAGTCTGTATTTAGATCGCTAACTGTACAAATTTTTTAATAAACAACGTTGCAATTTTGCCAGCTAGCAAAATTCCTTTGATAGCTTTTGGTCAGGTCGGTCTGAGGATTTAATGCGCAAAATTTTACACAGCTCGGACAAAAATCCTCGGACGAGTTTGAAATAGGTTTTTCACATTTTGCAATTTTGCCAACAAATTTTCCTCTTCCAAATCTGAAGTTATGACGTCATGTGATTCGGCTCAGTCCATCCAGGGAATGTGATGATATAAGGCAAATGAAAGTGCAATGTACGGTTTGGGAGTTATAGGCTAAAGAAACTTTGGTATAAATTCAAATTCAGATTCAAATTCTGTTTTCAAGATAAAACTTAATTATAGCGCCCCCCATTGTCCGATTTTTACCAAATTTGGTACAAAGCCTCAGAATTGTATGTGAAACATGGGTCTTAAGTTTCATGATGGTAGCATTTAATTTGATTGAGATATAGCACAGCTTGTATTTAGATCTGTAATGTCAAAACTTGTTAATGTTGCAAATTTTGGAGCTAGTGAAATTCCTTTGATAACTTTTGGTCAGGACGGTCTGAAGATTGTATGAGCAAATTTTGATGCAGCTCGGACAAATACCCTAGGACGGGTTCGAAAAAGTACATTTTCCACATATCGCACATTTTGCGAATTTTTTTTTTTTTGGGGGGGGGGGGAAATTGGCATATTTGTCAACACATGATTCAGGGCAATGTAGAGAATACAA
>JAQLOL010014373.1:0-11588 GCA_029783665.1 Naso thynnoides
ATAAAATCACACACACACACACACACACACACACACACACACACACACACACACACACACACACACACACACATACTCCGCTGTTTTTGGAGTCACATGCTGTCAGCATTGACAGACACGTTTCCAAGCACATGCCCTCTGTCTCTGTGTCCTCTCTGCTTGTCTGTGCCTCAGTTTGCTGTTGCCTCCTCTGTCATCTTCATGTTCAGACTCTTTTCCTTGCTCAATTTCTACATCTCTCCCAGATCCTCTGTTCCTGACTCAAACAAAAAACTATTTGTTGTGCTGATGCATTTCCATGTGTATGCTTGCAAGAGAGTAGAGGGAGACAGAATGCAGAAAAAAAAGGAAGTGAATGTCCTCACAACAAAGACCAATTTAATTTAGCCATCTCATTTTTCCAAGCAGAACGCCTCCACAAAATGACTGTCTGCTCCCGTTCCACTGTTCAGTTGACTGAAGTTATTGGTGTGGAGCAAAGGCGTCCCAGGGTGATCAAGTGACTGTTGCTATAAAAGAGAAAAGTGATTATCAACCACAATTGATTCAGTTCTTTGGTTGACTTGCAAGAACATCGGTGTTAATGCTCTGAAAATCACCATCACCATGAGAACACAAGAAGAGCACTTTTCATGGATGATTACTACAGAGAGACAGAGCTGCAGACTTTCATAACATGACTTGGACATGCTCAGGGACTTGAAGGTCTTAACTAAGGACTTGATTTGACTTGGGAAATGTTATTCTTAGCTTTTGATTTGGTTTCAGATGTGTTGGTCTTGAAACCACAGCAATGCTAACATTCAGGTTGGCCGACAAAAATATAATCTCTTCTCGCACTTTATTGACTGATTGTTTTCCGGGAAGTTCACGGCCCATTTAGTGGAATTTTTTAAACAGTTAATGGTTTAGGCCCAATAGCCCAATTAAACATCTGACAACATCAGTAGTGACAGACATGAAATTTAGAGATTTAGACACATTTTGAGGCGCTTTACAACAGAATGACGGAAAGTATATTCATAGATGCTGTGTAGAGGATTTTGTGGCATCTAGCGGTCAAGTTGCAGCTTGCACAAGACTAAACATCCTTCTGCTCGCCTTTCATATTGCAGCCCACAGCACATCAAAAGTGACTGTGAAAAAAGTGAAAGTCACTCCCCAGAGCCAGTGTTTGGTTTTGTCTTCTCCCTATGTAGATATAAAAGGCTTATTCTAAGAAATGAAAGCACAATAATTCTTTTTTTCAGATGATAATACACAAATGAAAACAAACATGATTATTTTATTAAACTTTTTTTCCATATTCTGCAAATAGATGCCTCTAAATTTAACGCGCTGGCTCTTTAAGTTGATGCAACTGAAGTGTTGTGTTGCAGGTTAGGGGACTACTGAGTTCATGTTTGAGTAATAAAACAATTTAATCAGGTTGCTGCTGTGTAAAAGCCCTTTCACCTCAGCTGCTCCCCTCTTGGTTTTTATCTGCAGACCACTTCCTGCACTGACGCTCAGTGCTGCAAAAATAAAGTTTTTGCATAAAGCGATAATTCCTCAGTGCCTGTGCCGTTTCATTTGCCTACTTGTTGCTACAGCTTCTCTTATGTTTAACAAACAGACATTTTGACCACTCAGACAGAAAGGAGTCTACGTGATGCGGTAAAAAGATATAAACAGTGAATGATTGCTGTGTTCCAGGCACTCAGTAATCCATCTCTTGGCAGAACTCCACTGTAAGTCGCAATGGAGCTAAACCAAAACTGAAATAAGTTCCATGCTGCAGGAACCAGTTGAACATGGTTGCAAGCCAAGTGTCTTAATTAGGTTTCCCAAATTCAGATAATTTTTACACATTTGTAACCACGTTTATTTAGATAAAGAGGTTAAGAGCTGAATTCTTTGAGGTGAACTTAGCAACTGATGCACCATTTGTCCGGCACACAGTGTCCTTCAGGCATTTCATGTTATTTCCCGTGTACCAGCGTTGGTGCGACAACAGCAGCTGCTGCCTTGGCGGTGCCGTCGTCCTGCCTTCGGGCGGGCAGAGCTAAGCCAGACCAACGTCTGCAGAGCCAGCTGATGCTCTGGAGGAGAGGAGGGAGGACCAAGAGAACAAGCTGTGTTTGTGAGTGTGTGTGTGTGTTTGTGTGTGTTTGAAGGGGGTAGGGGATAGGGAGGTGTGTCCTCTGGCTGTCTGGTGTTGTCACGGAAGCCCTTTAGAGGCTCGCCAGCAGCCTCCTGGCTAAGTGATTCACACAGGCGCTAATGTCATTGCTAACAACTAACAAGCATACAGTCTCTATGGAGTCTGAGTCGGCCTGTGATACAAATATGAGGTGGAAGAGGCCTTTGAAGAGTAACCAAACTCCAGTTGAAGTGCCTCCTTCCTGAAATCCTTCCTGAGGTGGGGCTTTACTGAGAGTAGATTGGGAGAATTGCGTAGTTTGAGTAAAGTGACTGTAGTTAGATTTAGCTGTTAGCATATTTTATTTTTTCACACATGACCACAGTTCATTTAATAAGCAGCCAGTTTCTTTCTACCTGACTTTTGTCTCCCTTCTTTCCACAGCAGTGCGCTGCTACCGAACAGAAAGTCAAACTTAACTCCAGTCAGCAAATTCCTCTATTTCTTAAACACACCTAAGTTTAACTTAACACTTAGGTTTGAGAGAGCACTTCATACATGCAATCTCCTTCACTGCAGCCTGCTTCTGTCTTGTTCAAAAATCTGTCAACCGATTACTTCCTTGTTGGGTTGCCATTGTACCATTAATGTTATTTGTTGCGGGTCCTCCTCACTTATATGAATGTATGAGCAGTAGAGCGCAGATCTGCACAGTGGGCAGGTGCAGTAATGTAGTTTTAGTTTCGGGGAAGTCAGATTGAGCATGGATTTACCTTTTATCTTGCTAATCTATGGTGAGGTATGTGTGTTTGTTGGTTGTGTGTGTGTGCGCGCGTGTGTTTAGTGTTTCTTTGCTGATGTGTGTGAGGGTGCAAGAAAGAGTAATGTTAGAGTTGCTGAACGCGTCTCCCATGCCACATTTGTCCAAATCATGAGCCGTTGTTCTTTTAGAGGGGGCGGGGCGCAGGGCTTGGTTGATGACGAAAGCAACCTCCAGATGCGTTACGAATCCCAAGATCAACCAATAGCACAGTTCGATTGCAATACCAGGGTTTCAACCAGTAGAGGGCAGTTGCTGTGCACATTTATAATGGAATATACAGAATTCAAATACTTTTCACTAAAATGTCGAGATTTAGACCTGAATCAATCAAAAAACACAAAAAAACAAAAAAACTATACACTACATACTTTTTAGCATCAGTTTTCAGCTGAAAAAAAAAAGAGGTTAAGGGGTGTTTAGTGAGAACACAACCAAGGCTTTGTGTACCAGATAGTTTGAGACAAAAGCAGATTGTTTGTGTTGATTTTCAGCCTCTGTGGCTTGTCATGTAACCTTAACATACATCTTTTTACAGTAATTTCCTCTGAAGAGTGACACAGTGAACGAGTCAAGGCAGTTACAGGAAGGTAAAGAGGAAAAGATCAAAGTTGCAGAATGTAACTGGAGCAGATTACCTTGTGTATTTTAAAAAATGAACAGCAACCTGCAGGTGGTCAGTTTCCATGAACTCCTGCTGTTCATCCAATCTTCTTCCAATAAAGCCAACTTTATCCTGAGTCTGAATTCCAAGAGCCCAAAGGTTCTAAATATCAGGCTGAATTTTGGGGAGATGCATATGAAATGATGCTTCTTACATAATTTTTGTTTTTACTTTCCCCTTTGTCATAGTAGGTGGTAGTGAAGCACTTATGGCAAGGGTTAGGGTTGTCTGCCTCATGCAAAGTGTGATCATTTCTTTTTTTAAGCTTTTCTACAGTTATGGTTACAGATTCTTCCTATGTTTCTTAAGGTGGATTAATTGACCAAAAAAGTGACATTTCGTTTTATTGATAGCATTATTATTTTGATATATATAAATAAATATCTATAAATATTGCGATAATATCATTATTGTAAATTTTTTACACACAGTAATTGCATAGTTAAACTCTGATAGCTCCACTTATAACTTTTTTTTTCCATTTGATGAAGCTAAGCTCTTTTAAAAAGCAAAGTCTTAGGTCTGATTATAACATTAAATACTGTTGTTTCAATTAAAAGCTAGAAATGACTTAATACACAACAAAAGCTACTACAAAGCGAAACTTCTTAAAGGGATGGAACTGGTTGTAAACTGGTTAAAATTTAACACATTTATTGCATGTATGTTTCCAGTGATTGCTTGTAGCCCTTTTGCTTTGCTGGTGAGAAACACCTTGTGGGGATTACACTGTGGGCCACTGCCACTCTGCAACATGACCAACTTCCATTTTTTTGGTTAATTTGACCTGCTTGCCAATCAAAAGCTGCAGGATTGGCTTGTGCATGGATACTGAAATGATGCACTGCTACAAATTAACTGCTTCTGGAGCAATTTTTGAACATTCAAGCAATTATTTTGTCTATAAAAATGTCAAAAAGGAGAAAATTATGGTTAATTCTCTGGTGCTCAGGTAATTACATAAATCTAAATACTTTTGCAGGAGCAGTATGTGACATGTGCATCATGTATTTGTTCATGCATTATAAAATCTGAGCTTTGACGCACCTTCATGACACTGAAACTGTGCTCTTAACTTCAGGGCCAGCACATAGTCTATGATAATCCCAACAGTATGGCCTGTATCCTTGCAGAAGTGAGCAGCCATGATTAGAAACAAACACTACAGGAATAGTACAGCGTTCTTTCACCAGAATGAAAATAGTCAACCACCAGCTTTGACCAGCTGATGGGAGGATTACTTCGTAAATCCTCTGCTGTCCTGGAAATCTTATCAAGCCACCTAAATGTGTCGGGAGGGCACTTTAGATCACCACAGAAGTGAAAAAGGATGAAACAGAATGTATAAAACTGCATTAAAAATATGCTGTCATTGTACAATGTGAATGTTTGTCTTCTATGTGCTCCCATTCAGGCCTCAACTTGACTAAATCTGCACCAAAAGTGATGGATTAGTCATTGTTCTTGTAACCCAGACTTATGTCACCTCACTGAGAGGTGAACCATGGCAAACATGTGTCTCACACAGAACAAGTGATTGAAATGAGAGAGATTCTGTGTTTCCCCTTTCAAAAGTGAACATTTTTGCATGTCTTTGTTTGAGCCGTCAGCATCACACAGACTGAAGAGGTGTGATGAGGCGTCGTCACAACAGCAACGATACAAAACCTCAGAACTGTTTCTCTGTTTCTAGGCAACCTCGTCTCTGGTGACCATGGTGGGTTCAGCGATGAGACACGGGTTCATGCTCCTGCTTGCTTACGTATTATGGTTACCACGACCTAGTTTCACATGTATACTCGCACACCAGTCGCCTCTGAACCAATCAGACTTACGTGTTTACTTTGACTTCTGCTTGGAGGAGGTTTTAGCAGCAGCAGCAGATTTAACCTGCAGGTCTGAACAATCAGTTTGAGCCTTGGTGCTCATCCACCTCCACCTCTCCTTCAGTCATACTGCTATTTCTGTAACCGACAGATGCCTGACCAACAATCAGAGCGCAGTGTGGGAGGATGCTTTTCAGCAGCTTCTGGAGGAGTATCAGTCTGAAATATGACAGAGCTGCACCAGTTTGGATTTTTTCTTACATAAATGTGGCCCTAAAATGAGCTTTTATTTTTCGATGATGTGTTAAAAGTTGTTGTCCTTAGAAACCTGACAAGATGTTGGTTTCACTGCTCTGGTTTAATCAGAATCAGAATAAACATTAGAATTGGGTTTATTGATCAGTTTTTTTAACATGCAAAGATTTTACTATTTTGCTGCATAACATTAAACATATAAAACAGATAAAAAAAAACAATGAATGCAGCAAGGTCAGACATCAATAATAAAATAGAAATTTGCTACCATCTTACCAGATACACAACTTAAGACAAGAAAGCTGAAGTAGAGGACAAAGTATATGTTCTGGACAGTATTTGTCTGTATTATACTGGTACATTATCCTAAGGTTACCTGTGAGTCTTAGCAGTGACGGCTGCTTGAACTGGTCATGTTTGCAGTCAGCTGTTAGCTTCCAGCTAGCTCTGTTAGCACACTATACATGCTTAAATCACTCCATTACTCCATTTTCTGACACCATGTTGTAGTCTGCACTATACTGGGACACTGTTACAGTGTGATCTGACTCCCGAATGTAGGCTGGACTGTTTAATATGAAACTTGATTAACAGTCAGTCATTAAGACTAACAGTCAATAAGACACTGATAGCAATAACTATAGACATGAGCGGTCAAGCTCTGATCATGACAGATTAAACACAGCAGAGAACAGAGTGCTCGAACAAAATATATCACAGTACATGTCATTGTGTTGGACTGCTGCAATAATAATGATAAACATACATTTGCATTAGGCAAGTATAGAGTACCCTATTAAAAACCTGAAAAATATCCCTTCAAGGTACATTTGGCACTAAAAAAAAAGAGTGATTCATTTGTGATTAATCGTGAGTTAACTATGGAAATCATGCGATTAATGGTGATTAAACCCTTTAATCGATTGACAGCTCTAGTTAAAAATGGTCAAATTCTGACTTACGCATGCCTAAAAAAAATTTAAAAAACTGCTGTATTTTGTGCAAATTGTAAACAATGTTGATTGTTCACATCATTAAAAAAGGCCGACATCTACGTGAATCCTTCAATTTGAATTAAAAAAAACAAATAGGCATTTTTCCGTAAATATGTGAATTTGGGTACAAACTGATTTCTCCATGCTCGTCTGTCTGACTTCGGAGGCAGAAGTTGGGTTAATGAGCATGTCAATGAGCATGTTTAAAAAGCAGCTCAGGTGCTGTCTGGGGTAAAGACTCTCCGGGTGTGAGCCTCTGCGCTCAGGCACCACAGCAGATGGCAGCTGTTGGTACAACACCGGCCGGAGTCTCAGCTGTGACTGTCTGCAGCAAACAGGATCCAGCAGAGAAGATGCTGCAAGAACAAACAGCCATGACTTATCATATGACTGACCTGATGGCTGTTTAACACACCATGACTGTGACTCCATGATGATGGTTCATTCAGTAATTTTCTGCATATTTCAATGCTGAAAGTAAAAACAGCATTTACTGTTTATTTTTTCCCCTGCTTTTGTATAAGTTTTTACAAGACTTTAAAACCAGTGAAGCAGCAGTTGGTGACACTAATATAAACCGTCTGCATGAGCAAATATTACATTCCCACATGAGTTATTCCAACAACAACAACAGCAGACAAGAAGCCATCTATCAGTTCAGACAATTGGACCTGTTATTGTCTTGCTATGCTAGCTTTGCTGTGACAACCAGAAGAAACACTGATGCTCTTAGCGTTAAATTAAATGAACAAAACATCTGCCTGTTGCTTTAAGTTACCACAGCATTAGATAAAAGGCTAACAAGTGAGGCTAAGAACAAAGTGACAAACATTTCCTTGCTTTCTGTCCTTTTTACAACATGATTTAGACCCAAAGCTTGACACAGCTAAGGCTTAGCATCCTTGACTCATGTGCTGCATGACACCAATAGCACTGTGTCTACACTGGCCTGATTGCACTTGCCAAAAGCCAACCCGACAAAAAAAGTAATATTTCTTAAAAGCAGAGAAAAATGTTTTGTTCCATTTACACCTCAGTACAGATCTTGAAGCCAACACCACCAAGTTTGGTGATGATGCGACTGAAATAGGCCTTATTATCGCTGATGATGAGACGGCAACAAAGAGGACGTGAGAACTGTGAAATCTCTGTGGTGTAACAACAACCTCAGGAAGTGATAAGTAAAAGAACATGCCCCCATCACATTCGTGAAGGGCTGGACTAGACTCACACACAAAAAGACAGCAAGACACGACTCTTGTTCCTCCACAGACTGAGGAGGTTCAACGTGGACACAAGAATACTCAACTTTTGCATCTGGCTCCAACACTACATTACAGAGGGTGGTGAGACAGCTAAGCACATCACCAGGATGTAGCTATCATCCATTGAGAACTTTGACCACAAGCGTTGCAGGAAGAGGGCTGACATGATTGTTACAGATCCCAATCAAACCAGTCACAAACTGTTCTGCCTGGTGGTGTCTGGCCCTTCGCAGCCTGGCTCAGGTAGAGCAATATACTGAAGATCAGAAGACCTTTGAACCCTCAAGCCCATCAATGACCATCCTTTCACTCACACTGCACTTTTACGCTTTACAGTCCAGCACTTGGCTGCAGGGTGTAGGATGTTTGCTTGCAGCTTTGAGATAAAAGGAAAAACAAGCTGGCTAATAGCTAGATAGTGTAAAGGAACATCTGTAATAAACAGACCAAAGGTCAGGTGCTGGAAAAACCAACTAGACATTTGATGGTTGATAAGGAACAGAGGACCAAACTGGCAGCTCTGAGCGACGGAACCATCAGGAAGATTGAGCACAAGAAGCTAGAGAAATACCAAGAGCTGAAGGAAGGACTAGATTGTATGTTGATGGTGAAATCACAAAGACCCAGCTGTAATAGGAGAAGTGGGGACTGTGACCCTCAAACTGGCGAAGAGGCTCCAGCAGATTCCAGGGACAACACCTAAAGTCTCTGTTAAGAAGAGAGCAGGTCTAGGAACTGCTGGGATACCGTGCAGTTTCTCTTATCCTCACTCCTTATTTTGTACTTGTGTGATTCTCTTTCATAAATATTGTATGAGCATTGTTGAAGGGAGCTTGAGAACAATGACTGCTTCACTGTAATAGTTGTGCATGTGACAAATAAAGAAGTTAACTTTAGGAGACAGTGCCCTCCATCTCCGGCTCTGCAGGACATGTTAAACAACTGTCTGCTGTTCCCTGTGGAGGACAAGGTGGAGAACAGAACCAGCTATAAACCCACTGCTGAGCCAAGCAATAGAGACACGCTGAAGCATGAAGGCAGCTGTGTGGGCTGCATGTTCCCAGTGAACCAGGCTGGTCTGTGTTCCTTACTGCTTTGAGAGGATTTTATGTTTAAGAGTACAGGGATTGCAGACACAAAATAAAGCAGCATCATGTTCTGCCATTACTAAAAAGATAATTAGGAAACAGTTGAATTTAGAGAATGAAATCATGTATTAACTTTTTTTTTACAACTGACATTAAATATCTTTGTAATTGAGACATGTCTACTGTCTCATGTGAAGGCTAAGAGTAAAAAAAGCCTGATTCTGGCTTTAACCATTTCAACACATGACAAGTGTTGTCTTTCTTTCTTATATAACTTAAATAAGGAAGTAAAACAGAGTTACAGGATCACAGCTGAAGGAAAACAGATGTTGCCATTGTTTTCTTCCATTGTGGGAATTTTATTTTTCTCACTTTTCCTGTACAGAACTAGTATCAGAGCTCAACACATTCCAGAGCGACTAACAATGGACTCCATCGGCACTAATTTGACTTGACACATCACAAAAGTTTTTATAAGGAAGCACTTTGTAATGTGAACTTCACCTTGAGGTTTCACATAACAACTGCTTATTTACAAGCTCTTTGGTGCTGGGCGAGGCATTTTTACCGTATGATTAATTATAGAAACAGGACAGTGGTATTCCTGTTAGTTTCAGTTGCTATGAGGAAAGGGAGAGCTGATGTGGTTCTTTCCCAGAAAACCAGACTTTTTAAAATATCAAATTTAATGACCAAAGATGAGCTAGAAAAACAAACGTGGGAGCCTCATGCAGTGAAGCGGCCTGTTTGATGGATTTTTATCAGGCTGAGATGACATTGTGATGGACATCTGTGATCTGCATCTGTTAATGAGGAAAGGAAAAGGTTATCAGAACTGCAGCAGGAAACAAAGAGACAATGTACTCCTGCTCATATGCCGTCTTTATCCTGGTCAGGGCATCAGGAGGCATTCAGTCTTTTTGCCAGTGACATTAATGCGATGACAGCTTACATCATATGCGGTTATCATGTCGGTCATTTTTTCAACCTGGGCAAAAATGAGAATAAATATTAAAGTCGAAGCTGTATTAAATATCTGGCTATTAAAATGCTAAATGTTCCACTCTGTTCACCAGCTGGTCTCTGACTGTTCGCTGCTGAGCAGGCTGTGTGCAGCCAGTTTTTAATTTTTCATAGCTTAATTCTTTTGCCAAAAATTAAGCTTTTGAGAGAGCTGAGGCACGACGCCCTCTTAGTAATTTTAGATGCATGTCATTTTTCTGGCAGCACCAAGAGGCATGACGGGTGTGACCTGTAACTGCAGTATCGGCGTCTAGTGTGACGAATAACATGCATCGGGCAGGGCGTTCTAAGCAATAACAATGATGTAACAATCATTGACCATTCTTGGTTGATGTCATCCTATGCTCTGGCGGTAAACAACTTTTGAACATCGTTACAAACACTTGCTGTTCTTCTTCTTTAAGCTATCTGCTAGCTGCTGCTGGCTGCAGGTTTGACACATCACCAAAACATAACACCCCTGAACGTTTTCCTCATTTTATAAAGACATCGGCTCTGTCACGACACCTGCCTCTGCTTCAGAGGCCAAACAGCAAGGCCCAATAATTGCATCTTTATATCTTTGAACCAGAATGGCAAGGCAGAACAGTGCCGCAATATTCCAGTCTTGAACAGGCCGTGCCAAGACGCACGTGAGCTGAAACTCAAAGCTGAAGGCAGAGTCAATAATTCTCATTGTTTCATCACTACAACTATTCACTTCACATTTTCCTCACAATATTCTTGATGATAAAGATAAAGGAATACACTATATTTTGATAGTTCGCTTACAGGTAGTTTGTAGAATATCTGTAACATTTAAACAGAATATCAGTTGTTGATAATATTATCATAATTTTTGAATATTTGTATATACATTATTCAACATTACTTGAACATTTTCAAATTGTTTAAAATTGATTAAATTAAATTTTAATTTTGAATGTTTTCAGAATGTTCAACAAAGATTAACGATTAGGGTTACGCTCAGGGTTAGGTGAAACACTTACATGTCAACTGATACCTTGTTGAAATATTACAAATACAAACTATCCAAATAGAGTGTTACTGTTGATAGAGGCTTTAAGTCCTGCATTCAAAAGTGTGTTTCATCAGCCAAATATTTAAAGTTTTAGAAGTAAAAGAGACTCATGTTGCAGTAAAACTGTCCTTGTCAGCATTTTATTAGGACATTAGATATCAGTTTGTAAATTAATATTATGTATATTATGTAGAGTAATTTGAACTACTTAATATTTTTGGGTAGTTTCATCGAGGCCAAAGGATCATATTTAAAAAGATCTAATGTGTTTGCTTGTAAGACCCACATATAAAAAGTCTAAAAGTCATCAAAGCAACCTGTTTTCATTTTTGTGATGTTACATTTTGCAGCCAATCCAAGACAGGAGGAGAATTTCAAATGCAAAATCACAAAAATTGTTATTAGTTGAATTTTACTGGACAGGAGGAGTATGAAAATTGCAATCTGACAAACTCGTAACTCAGGCTGTCAGACAAAAGAACTAAATTAAAAATTACAAAATTTATTTA
>JAQLOL010014374.1:0-11583 GCA_029783665.1 Naso thynnoides
ACTGAAGGAAAATAACTGCCCCTTAGCAGCGACCAGCGGAAACATTGAAAACTCGAATATGACGATATGGTCGTCTGCTATATCGAGCATCAGTTCATACTCGAATATAACGAATATAATCGATATATCGCCCAGCCCTAATCTCATTATATTATTACACTATACTGATGTTTATGGTTGTTTTCATTTTTATTTCTACAGTTACTGATTTCACACTCAAATTTCTTTAAAATCAATGTTATGTTTTGCCATTTTACTGTGCTGTTCTAACAAATTAAAGCCGTGCTTGTCACAACTTCCCAAAGTCCACGAGGGTGTCATCAGATCTTACCAGCCACCAGAACCGAAACTCAAACATTCTCGATTACGTAACAGGAACAAACAAACACTCCTAATTATATTCCTAACAGAAAAGTGCCTTCTGATGGGCTCATTTTAAGAGATGACTGATTTTGTTAAGTATTTATTTCATGTCTCCTAACTGTGAATATTGGTCACTCGGAAATTTTAACTGCCACACAAGAAAACCCGTTGAACTGCAGAAGAAATAATCACTGACAAATTCAAATAAGCACTGTCACACTCCATGTCCAAGTGGAAGTAACAATGAAGCATTATCCAGTTAATTACAGTGGCATCAATATAATGTTGGAGATCGATTGTTATTACTGAGTAAACATTGATCCTGACGGGGATCGAACCGCATCTTCCCATCAGGAAAACAAAACCACAGAGCCACAGAGAAATGCTTCCAGCAGGAGAAGGTGACGGTGATTTCTGCGTCAGGACTGAGTCATCGTTTAACACCTTAAACCTCAAGAAATTAAAAAGCTTCCGCACAATTTGGCGAAGACACTTCACCGCCATGACAAGGTTCCAGTTGAACACAATTATTCAGAAGTGCATTATCCGCATCGTTATAAAAGTCCAACGCCAAATCTTTTCTTTTTTTCTGGAGCCCGACACAAGCTCCAGACCGCACTCTGTGATGGTGCATGGCTGCAGTAATCGTTAACTTACTGGATTTCGCTGGCTACTCAATCAGCCTGAAGCACAAGTCCCACATATAAATCTGCAACTTAAAGACCGAGTGAATCAAATCAAAGATAACTCTGACATGTTGTACAGTCTCCTGCTATCTGCCGAATATATGTCGGGAAAGTATTTAAACATCAAAATCCCACAATTTTCTCCTCCATAGATCGTTCAGAGACGTAACATGGGGCAAATCTTATAAAACCTGCACCTGTCAGTTAGTTCGGGCCACAGTAACAGGCTGTCGACCCGAGAGTCAAACACCTCTCGCTTTTGAAAATAAAGGGATATTCCTTTTCTTTTCAAATCTCTAATGGAAGAGGACAACTTTGTGAAAAATCCCTAGAAAGCACGCAGAAGGTGTCACATGAACATTGGTGCCTACGGGCAAATGAAAAAGCTTTTCTCTTTTCTACAATAGCAGGGGAAAAAAAAAAAACCCTCCTGCTCTTCCATTCCATCATGAGGAGAACTTTGGATTTCTATTTGCTAATTAATAAGTATGTGCTTGTTTTGGAAACTTCATTCATTTTGGTGACTTTAAGCTTATTTCTGCCGGACAACGTCCCATTGGTTTTGGTTCTCGTGATGCTAAATATGAGAAAGAAAGAAAGAAAGAAAGAAAAAACTTAAATGTTGTAGAGTCCAGCTTTCTGCAGAGAGGGATCTTTCTGCACTTTAGCAGGATTAAACTCTGATTAGTCTCTTCTTCTGGGCAGAGAGGATTTCCTGCCAGAGTCCACGTCCAGCAGCTGAAATGTATTTGCAGAGGTGAGGCAAATCTGTTGGGTCTCAATTAGTTGGAATTTTGGCACTCCAGTTTGGGATCACGCGGGCTCATGAGATGAGTGTGTTAAAAAACCTTTCCCCGCGCAGCTTTAATTGAACCGCACGCGGCTGCCTGCTCGATAAATGTGTCGGTGCAGATGACCTAGCGTCGACCTCCTCCTAGCCGCTGCGATGTGTGTGTTTTACAATGGTTCAAATCAACAGCAGGAGTGTGATGGACCAGAGGGAAGCCGGCTATCAGCTCAGGGGACGCCTGTGGGCTGAACACGCTGCTCTGGACGTGTAACTCAGTCAACAGAAGGCAGCTGAAGCTACAGCTGCTTGGTTATGGCAAAAAATATAATGTTGGTCAACACTAACAGGTCGCTATCTTCCATGATTACAAAGTGACTTTGGAAATATGCATTGAAGAGAGCTTGACTTTCAAACATTGGTTTCCTTGAACTAGGGCTGACAAAAGAATAATTTAAGATACGTTTTGTTTTTTTATTCCAAACAAACATTAATTTCCCTATTGGGAGTAGAGTGCAAACCTAGCTTTAACCAAACTAAACCTTTTTTTTTTTTAAATAAAGGTTTGATGAAACAAAAATGAGCCTAACTTTCACCAAACTTCACTTATAAAAAATAAGAGTCCAGAGCTGAGAGAGAGCTGTAGGCTACTTACCCTAGTTAAAGGGAAACTCAGTTTTCAGGATTTTAATTTTTTAACATCGTCCAGACAAATTCATTCAAATTTTGATTTGAAAATCGATTTATTGCTCAGTCTTACCTTGAACTTAACATATAACGCGTAAAACAACATCACATAGTTTATAAAATAGGACATATAAAGACTTATGGAATATATAATGTGCATTTCAAGTTAAGTTTCCTTGGTATTTACAACGTGAGCAAGAATTGCTGGAATGATACTTTTCCTTTTTTAGTCTCTCAAACAAAGGTACCGTAACAGCATGGGTAAATGGGCATTAAAATTTAAGCAGCAGCTCAATGAAAAGCAAACCTGCAACCCTGCACAGGACAGAGGGTCCGATTTATAAAACAAGACAAGACGAGAGCGTCACTGAAAACAGAAGGTGGCAGGTTTTTTGTTTTGTTTTAATCTTGATTATCTTCTTTGCTTAATCACTGGAAGCCAAAATCGTGACTGACACTAAAATTTGATTCATTGCTCAGCCCTACTCGAAACTGCTGCAGGCAGAAACGGACAACAGAATATTTCAGAAACATAATAAACGAGCAATAAGGAAGAGAGAAAAATGTTCTGTTCATTCTGTGATGATATCTGCCCGATTTTGAAGTGAAGTTACCTCATCACGGTGGTACTTAGCTCCCCACAGCAACAATATGTAACTTTGTGGGGTAAAAATAATTGTAGTGGAAGTATTATGGAGATTGTACAACAGATTTCTCACATTTTGATAAACTTTCTTTTGTTATTTCTGAGGTTATTTAATCCCCTAAGGGTACAAAGCTACTTTCATGTCTAGAATGCATGTACAGATCTCTGATCAGAGGGGATGTCTGACTGAAAATCTCTCACTTATCTTTTTTTTTTTAAACCAAGAAAGCCTGAGTTGACTTTCAAGCCTGGTCTACCCACACAATTATTAACTGAGACACATTTATCTAGAAGGCCCTTTCTGGTCTCTTTTCTGATTATATTCTTAGATCTGTGATCAAGTTTGGTGGAAAACACCATTTGTAGTCCTTAAAAAAAAAAAAACACTTTTCTGTTCTCCACCCTTAGTATCAGAACTGTGTCAGGCTGATCTGCTTTCATGATCTCTGCACTGTCTTTATTGTTCTTACGGCAAAGCTTAAACTAAAAGAGTCGCGTCTCTCTGCGTGTTTACACGGATAATAAAAGACATTGTGGTCAACCCAAGGAGAAGTTTTTTTGTTTACTGAGAGCTAGAAACATCTCTTTCTATATTTCTGATATACTATAGCTGTTACTGTTAAGTGGGTAAAATAAATATAAAATAAGCAGAAATAATAATAGTAATAATAATAATGTAGATTTTTTGAAACACCCATGGTATTCAGGCTTGAAATGAACTGACGCTGTGAGACAATTTTCTCCGCTTGTTAACCACATGACCTCGCTCTCTGCTTATATTGAAGGTAACTTGTTTTAATTGAAGCATGAACAACTTCAATAATGAGAAACTCATTCTGTGCCTGTGTGTGTGTGTGTGTCTGTGTGTGTGTGTGTGTGTGGGGAGTGTTAAGCTTGTATAAGATCAACATGACATTGGTCAGGGCCTGAAACTCACTCTGCAGTGTTTATGCCAAGAATGAAATGCTTGAGTTTTCTCTCTCTTGTTTCTGAACCTGCAAATATAAACTATTAATCTGATTTATTTCAAGGACACAATCATGCCTGTCTTCAGTGATGCAGTGATGAGCTGCTGTACTGTACGTTGCAACAGGAATGTGTTTGGTTTAAGAGGCTTAATTGCAACAGTGCTTTAACATTTGTTTGGTTTTTTTCTAATCTCCTGGATTTGTTGGGTGCATCACGAAAAGACTTACTTGATGTTTGTATAATGAGGGGTAAACGTGGCTGCGTGGCAGGGTCGATTCCCACAATGTTAACGTTAATTAGTGACACGCATAGTTCTCAGGGTCGTTCGCCTCATTTAATTAGCTCCTTTATTTATCAAGGGACGGTATACGTACCTTATAGGATACCGAGCATTTCTGAGCAAGCTCCTCAATGTCGGATGAGACCAGCTCCTCCACTGTGAAAGCAGGAAGACGCGCTTGTTATTGCTCATCTGGCTTTAATTAACGTTAACGTTAGATGTTGCATTTCAATACAAACTCTGACCTGTTTTAATATCAGCAGCCCGCAGGTCACGCACTAAATTCTCACCGAGTCCAGGACACATTCCTTCTCTTAGGACCACCATGCTGTTGCATTTTAAACTGCTTGTTAAAATCTGGTAACGTTGACGTTAGTTAGCTAGCTAGCTCAACTCTCAACTAAACTTACGGTTGTTTTTAGCTTTAGCGGCTAACTTACTTAGCTAACTTTTCTGCCTGCGCGGTCCTTAAAGACATTTTAGGCGACTTTCTTCAGGTTCCTGCTAAAGTTCACGACGACAAAACCGCAACAACATTTACTAACGACATGGTAACTTTCATCTTTTTAACTTTTTCATTCGTTTCACAAAACGCCGCAGCTTTACACGCTGAGATTATTCTTGACCGAATCGTGCGTGGGCAAACTTTCTTCCTCCTGCTTGCCGTAGGAAAGTGTACTCGCGATGTATTGTGGGTAATGTGGTATGCTCCTCCAAAGTTGTTAGCTCTTCATCGTCGTTTGTCTTCATTTCTTAGACATTTTTGACACGATATCTTCATTTTTTAAATCCTGTCTCAGTTATTTATATTCCTCGATGCATTTTGTATTTATAAAAACTAAAAACATCTAAAAAATTAAACGTAAAAAAGCGAGGAAATCTATAAATAGGCCACACAATTAGGCTAGTATGATAGTCTGAGCCCAGAACTAATAAGAAAGATTCGAAGTCAGTGCTCCCCTGATCCTATGACAATAAATTCTAGTAATTAAATTAGAGATTATGGTGTATTTATAAAGTCTTATCATTTGAACAAGACAATTACAAAATCAGCTGACAACTTCTCACCAAAAGCATAGAAACAACTAAATGTTGTTTTTTAGTCTCAAAACTATGCAACTGCAATGGTGTCTTCGCAGGTCCTCTTAACAAAATTAATTAGACAGCTGCAGCTTGTCCAGGGTCATCTGGGACGGGGTTAATCAGGGTCAAAACCAGGTACGATGAAGCAGCTTTTGGTTTCTCTGTTCCCCATCTGTGGAACAAGTTTCCTGAATACTTGAGATTTTCTGCAACTCTCAGCTTGTTTAATTTAAGGATAAAAATATGACTGTGTGTTTTGGCCTTCCAATAAGTTAGATGCATAACTTTTTTTATTCCTTAGCCATGAGGCTCATAACTGCCTTTGATTTAATTGTCTTTAAAATTGAATTTCTTTTGAATCTTTAATCATTTGTTTGTGGCTTTTTTGTTTTTATTGTCTTTGAAATATGGTTTTAATGTTTTCTTAATGTCTTGTTTTTAATTTATAGTTGTTCCCCTATGAAGCACTTTGTATTGCTTTGTGTCTGCATGGTACTAAAAACCTGCATTGCCTTGTAATCATAACCCTAACCCCCAGCAGAAAAAAAATACATTTGATTTTGGCATAAAACAACTGAAGATATACACTAAATGTGTTCAAATATACTCAAAAGCAATGGTATATAAAAAAAAGAAAAAGACACACATTTAGTCCAATGTGAGACATCAACAGAATAAAAAACAAGAACAAATAAACAGCATTAAAAAGAGCTATTAATGATACAAAAACAACACGTATTAACTTTACACAGACTTAAAATTACAGAAATGTGCAGAAGTTGTTCAGATCCTCTCAGACAGAATCATGAAGTTTTCCAGATAGAGGTGCACATTATTACACACTCCCTTATATTAAATCAGGCGAGTCATTCAGTATGTTGAGTCTCCTCTTTGTTTCATTCCCATAAAGCTGTGATAGAATTTTAAAATTCATAGACTCCCTGGAATAGATTTCGGTCCCACAGTTCATTATTGACATTCTCATAAAGTAATAAATGAAAAAGATTTTCGGGGTCACCTTGTCCTCTCGGCAAAAACAAGTGCTATCTGAAGTGTGGAAGCAGTCACGGCACTTTGGGTGCTGAGGGCACTTAACTTCAGAGCGAGAGGCTTCTGGCTGGACAATGCAGTCATCATAAACTCTGTCACATTCTGATCCTCACCGGCTCAAAAGTCTTTGGCTCAGTTTGTCGCCGTTTCACTGCTCTCTGGTTCAATTTCTGACCAATTTCCATCAGTCAGTTTAGGCTCTGTTGTTAAGCTGTGCTTCCTGGAGTGATTGTGAGCATTGTGAATGTGTGGATTGGTTTTCTCTTATACGGGTCAACTTCTGTCAGCAGTCATTTGTTCAAGTCCCTTAAGCAAGACACTGAGGTGATTGATAGCTGAGGTGGGACAAAGTCATTGTTCTGTAAGTTGCACTAAAGTCTTTGCTCTTGTCTCAGTTCAAGTCCCAAAGTACAAAACTTGACATTTTTGAGTCCTTAAGTTTATGATCATTAAACAACTCATGGGCACTCTTCCAATCTCTCAAATTTACGTAAATTTTTGAATGCATTTTAAAAATTTCCCCTTAATTCTGAATCAGAGGTGAACTTCAGCGTTGTAGTTTCTAGCCCTATTGACTTAACTGGCGAGCACGTTACGTAGCTGTTGAGCTAATGTTAGCTAGGCGTTAACCTGCAACAAATATTAACTTGGACTTAGCGTTCCATCTGCAGCTTCAAATGTCGAACAAAGTTGGAAGTTGTTGCATTTCTGCTTATAATTCTCGACCCGCACTTTTTGCATGTATTGCAATTTTTTTTTGCCAACTGCCTTGTAGTTTTTTGTACACAAACAATCTTTGGTAGCATGTTTGTCCAGCTGGCGTTAGCCGGCTGATCAATGGCTCTGGCGTTTAATAACATAACCCATTTCTTCATGGTTTGTTCTTACACTTGACCTGATTTTGTTTGATGCATCAAAGTTTATTCTTGGAGCAGGGGTTGACTTGAGGGAATGAATAGCGCTAACACTAGATTCAGGAAATGAAGGGAAATATATTGATTCAGGACACATTTTTTTAAACAGCATACCTTTAAATCTCAAGTATTTGCAAGTCAAAAGGCTCAAGTTCAGAGGAAGTCACGGGTCACTGGTGTTAAAGTCGAGTTGTAAGTCCTTTATGATATCACGAAGTCGATTCTAAAATCATCAAATTTGTGACTCAAGTCTGTCTTGAGTCCAAGTAATGTGACTCAAGTCCACACCTCTGCTAGTTAGTGTTTCTAATCTTTTCAGAGATGACTGCACTGCCTCTTTTGTTAACGAACATTTAAATTTTATACAATATCTGCTTTAAATCTGCCGGATTTATTAGATCTGATACCATGTGGAAGAAAAGGATACAAGAGAAAAATACGATTCCCTCGAAGATCAATAAAGAATCCTGTAAAAGCCATTAATATGCTAATATAATTCTACCCGAATGAATTGTATCAGACTTATGGATAAAGAGCTGATACTGTGTTAATCATTTCATTGTGCCCGCATGAGTAATGAAGTTCTAATTTGTGATGGGGAAGTTTGGAATAAAATCTTGCTGCTCTGTGGGCTCACTGCAAAATGTTATTTCTGTTTCCAGAACAGTCCTGTGAGTACATCACCCACCAGAGGCAGAGCGAAGACCTTCCAACTTCCACACAACTTGATGCAAAAACACAGTGAATACTCTGCAGGAACTGTGAGGGTTCACAGCAAAAATAGAGGAAACACCTGAATCTGTGAGGCTTACATTTTGCAACAAGGATCCCATGATGATAACGCACTTCACAGTTGATGTTCTGCACTGAATTTCCTGCTCATTACTTTGTCTAACTTGCCTTGAAGAAGATCTCAGTGATTCTGACAGCAGGTGTTGGGTCAGTGCTGCTGTAAATATGGGCCCTTTTGTACAGCGACTGTGACATCCCTTTATTGTCCTGGAACACAATTCAACGCACGGGAGGAATTCATAAGTCATGAGACACTTCACACTGAGGTGTTTTTTGTAAGCATATTGCATAATGTAGAAAATATAACATAATATATGGAATTAAACCAAGAGAAAGGTACTTACATGGTTTGTGGCAGTGCTGTTAGTCAGGATTGATCAAGCAGATGTGTACTGTTCTAACTCTTAAAAGTATTTGGGGAGAAGAGGCCACTCAGGGGAAGTTTGAGTCAGCAGTGGAAAATGGAAAACATGGACAGAAGATTTTTCATTGTCTGACAAAAAATAATAACTTAAAAAAAACAGCTGAGGAGGAAAAAGTAGCCTACCAAAAAACAAGTTTGTAGAAAAATATAAGATCACAGTTTTTGTTTGTTTGTTTGTTTGTTTTATGTGGGTTTTTTTTTTTTGTTTGTTTGTTTTTTGGGGCGTTTTTTGGAGCAAATTAAAAATCTATGTAGGTTTCTAGTGCCGTGAACATTTGTGCCACAGTAGGTTGGGATGAGGGAAAGGCTGGAGTCAAGACAAGGATCTCAGAGGAGGACCAGTTGGGTTAAGCAATAGTTTAGTTCAGTTTATTTATTTAACATGGACACAGAGTTACATCGGTGCTGTATTATTTAACCATGCACAAGTCCCAGATGCACTAAGTGCTTATAGCAAAATGCTAATTTCCAACATCCATTCATGGGAGGCTCTTAAGAGTTTAAGTTAGGAATAAGAAAATAAAAGAAAAACACCAAGAATACAGTTCTGAAAAGAATTATAAACACAGGCACAGATAAAAATAAAAAAAACAAAACAGATCAGGAAGCAAGTTTATGTTTAAGGTGTTAGGACAGCATTCTTTCTCTGTCAGCCATGACTTAACACCTTTGTTAAAAACATTACAGTCATGTTGCGTTTTCAGGTCGGTGGGTTTTCATTTCCAAAGTTTTGCTCCTGTAGATGACTGTTTGTCCAAATAAGTTTTATACATTTTACTGAAGCCTGCGTGTTGGTTCTACCAGAATCTTGATGTCTTGGAACAAATTCATCAGACAGAGAAATGTGGGAACAGGAAACACTTATTGACAGGGAACAAGACTTAAACACTGGCCTTCAATTTTTTGTCTACGTTAAAGGAAAAGTGCACCTGAAAATGAAAATGCAGTCTTAATCTCCTCTCCCTCATGTCCAGTCGAAGGTCTAGTTAAGTTTTTTAGTCCACAAAACACTGCTGGAGTTTCTTAAGAGAGAGATGTTTCAGGAATCTCCCAAACAATTGAAGTGAATGGTAACTAGGATTTAAATGTGAAAAACGTTTTGAAAGACGTCAGTGACGACATGTTTTGAACCTCGCTGTTCACTGCAGCCTGTAGCTCCTAACATGGTACACACAGACCTGTGTTGTGTTTACATGGTACCTGGAGGTCCAGTGTCAGCAGCAGACATCAGACTTGCTCTCCAATTCATCCTGCAGATAGGCAAGCTCTCCTCGGTCCCTCCTAGAGCCGCTGTGCACGCTTCAGACAGTGTGTGCACGTGTGCATGTGAACACAGCTAACATTGTAGGAGCTACAGGCTGCGGTGACAGTGAGGTTAAAAACATGTTTTTTTTATTTTCTTTCATTTATTATTATTATTTAGATGATTGCAACTCCTTTTTCCTGTGAAAATCCAGAGTTTTGTGTAATAAAAAACTTCACCCAACCCTCCATCAACATTAGGATGAGTAGCTAATGACTGAGTTCATTTTTGGGTGAACTGTCCTCTTTAACTTGAATCTCATGTTCACATGAACACAAACGAACACCGCCGTATTCACCTATTCCTGTCATAACTTACCCCATAGGCATCTTAAAGAAGTGTATCCAAAACCTTTCACCTGTAAAATATGGTAGCGATGCAGGCAGGAAGTTGCTACAAGTTATGAAAGCTCTCGGTAGCACAATGTCGATGGAGGTCTGTGGGAAGTGCTTTATGAACTTGAGTTAAAACTGGATAACCTGCATATCCCTTTAACATTATGGTAATCACATTTTATAGGATCAGTAACTGGAATATGATTGTATGACAGTGTCACGTTTTTCCATTTGGGGCCTCACGTTAACAACCGCAGCTGGAAGGATGAAAAGGCATAAAAAACACACACAGGTGTTTCTTTGTGGTGGTGAAAAAAAACAAGAAAGAAAAGGTTCAAGTGAGTCACCCGTTTCACCTTGTTTTCAACAAGCTAAATATGAACATGTGTGCACAAGCAACACAGGTAAAATTAGATCTATTTCTTGCTATTAGCAGACAGAAAATGTTGTTATGCCAGCTGTTTAGTGGAATCCATTTTCCTGGGATGGTTTTGTTGTTGTTAATGACTTTAAGGCAAATGTCACATAAAGTGATATTGAAAAGAATCCTTGTTTTGATCTGAGTCAAAACTTTCCTGCTTGTCAAACCGTTTGTTGAGGCTGTAATGAATGCCATTTTTGACACTTGAAGCCTGAAGTGAAGTTTTGAATGAAGCCCTCCAAAACAAGATGAGTATTGCCTTTGTCCGCTGAATCACTTAAAGCCCGAAATAAAGATAAATCCTGTTTCTGATCCCAAAAATTTGAAAAATAACCCATGAGCTCCCCTCCTGCTAGCAAACAGCTCCAAAAACAGTTTGTAGTTTGACCCAGGTTTAGCTCCGCCTCTCTTGTAGGTGTCACCACCATCATCATCAACAGTCGTCTGCCAGCATTCGTCCCTCTGCTCTCCCCGTCCAACCACACAACACTAAAAGCGCTGCGACGTGCGCCATAACTCATGCATAAAAATGTTTGAAAGCAGCTTTGTTATCATTGTACGACAAAATTGTGAGGTTAGAGTGGAGGGTTAGTCCTGAGCTGCTGCGACTGGGTGCGCCGCCACAGTGGGCCAACCTGACCTAATGTTCCTAACATGCATGTTTTGATGGTGGGAGGAAACCCACACAGACACGGGGAGAACATTCAGACTCAACACAGAAAGGTCCTACCCCAGCACAAGATCGAACCAGGACCTTCTTTCTGTGAGATAACAACACTAACCACCAAACCACCGTGCTGCTGTTGATGCAAAAATCCAACGTCTCTGTAATAAACAAAGCTT
>JAQLOL010014375.1:0-11582 GCA_029783665.1 Naso thynnoides
TGGTAGTCAATGGGAAGTGCTAGCCTGCCTCCACCTAAAGTCATCAGATAAACTTTCCAACAACTCTAAACAGTCCTATGTGCTTGTTGTGACTTGTTTATTTACCACATTATGTTATTTTTAGACTCAGATTAGCACTTTGTGTAATTTTGGAATCAAATACATACCTGAAGTAAATACAGGGTGCTTGCATGCCAGTAAACAGCAGAAGAAGAAGAAATAAATGAAATACTAATAAACTGCCAATCTGAGTGACGTAATGTAACATAACAGATCATGGAAAATAAACAAGGCACAACAAGCACATAGGCACTGGAAAGTTTATCTGATGATTTTAGGTGGAGGCAGGCTGACACTTCCCATTAACTACCAGTGTTTAAGCTAAGCTAATCATTGTTTGGTGCTCTGCCCATCTCTGTCTTGTTACTACATGTACAGTTGAATGAATGGTATCTATCTTCTTGTCTGGAACTTGATAGC
The DNA here is from genome assembly GCA_029783665.1 of Naso thynnoides. Taxonomy (NCBI): domain Eukaryota; kingdom Metazoa; phylum Chordata; class Actinopteri; order Acanthuriformes; family Acanthuridae; genus Naso; species Naso thynnoides. Next base: position 481 of record JAQLOL010014375.1, read on the forward strand.
GAGGCAAATAATAAAAAGAAAATAAAAAGTAGGCATATCCCTTCAGGAGTCAAAAATCAAATATACTCATATTTAAATAAATATGAAGATATTCATCTAATATTGCTCTTTTTTCTCCAACAGACTGCCCATTTCCACTTCCTCCTCCTCCTCATTGAATATCCATCACAGCTCCTTTTCTTTCTAATTACAAAGCATCGTCACCATTTTAAAAGCACGTGTCCTTGACCCACTGCTTTGCATAGCTCTTGACCTGCTGCTGCTTTCGATGAGTCTATGACAGCCAAAGCTAAATATAGACCAACTTTATGGCTCTGCTCTTGTTATATTATGAAACCAGTGCACTAAATTTATGACACCTGCATTTTTTTTTCCCATGGGGAGACATTTGCAGAGAGAACAAGGGAGGAGGAGAGGAGGTTTGCTTGACGGATAAAGGGGAAATCCGAATTAAAAATGGACAAGAAGCAAACAAAAGCAGCTGGAGAGGACAAATGAGAGCTTGTGAGGGATTGGTGGAGCTGAGGGGAAAAGACATAAATAGGGTGACCAGCAGTGATGGAGGGAGAGAGAGAGAGGGATGAGAAGAGCTGAGAGGACACTTTTATTACAAGATAGAGGATGAGGTCAGAGCATCTGCCCCACTGCCTGAGCATGAACAGAAATCAAGCGCACATAAATCCTCCTGATAAGGACGTCCTGTACTGGCCATGTGCACGGCAACAGACTGTCAGATACCCTGCACACACACGCACACACAACGCAAACGCAGCCTTTCCACTAATCTCTTACATCAAGCCTGTGCTGTTCCTGATGAATACTTAATCAAAAATGAAAAGAACATGAACTTCAGCTGAGTGCTCGTTGTCCCTGTGTGATACCGCTCTTGTCTCACAATTACAGGACTTTTCTAGAATCTTACAGAAACTGCAGCAGTTCTTCAGATCAGAGCCCTCAAATTACAGAGTAAACGTTATGAAGGTACAAGAGTACTTATTATAACTGACTGAAAACCTCAACGGTCTGTAAGGATGAGCTTTATTTTACTAAGTTACACTAGAAGGCTGATGTTTCTCTTTCATTTTTGATTGATTTTATTTACTTATTTTTTTAAGATATATTTTTGGGGGCTTTTTTGACAGAAGAGCTGAAGATTTGGACAGGAAATGAGAGAGACTCCTCCAGTCCTATTCCTGTTGATAGAGATCATTTTCAGCTCATTTCGCAGCAACGAGTCTGGACAGCCGATGCATTTTAATGGCACCAGTAGCAGGCTAACAGTAGCCACTTTAAAACTCTGATTAAACACTCTGCAGTGCACCTAAAGGAAGTTGAATATAACGACAGACTATAGAGGCAAATCCGAATGTTCGTCAAATCATTTTAGAAGTCAAACTACAGCTGAATTTCTGTAATATGTGGCTCTGGTTAGTGTTAACAGTAACAAGAAGCTGACAAACTATTTGCTTCCCATTGCTACAAATTAAAGAAATTCAGTCAATGGATTTTTGTAACTTCTGTTATTTGTCTTCTCCATTTGGGGGGATTTCGAACTTCATTTTTCTATAATTTGGGAGTTGGGCTGTGACCAGGATAACAAGATCATGACCCTAAAATTAGAGCTTACTTTTATTTTGGAAGATTGGCATCAGTTAAAGTATGATGAATCATCTATATTTAATTACCATTTGCAATGTACCTGTGGCTCTACAGGCAGCTTTCACTTTTACTTTGATACTGAAGAAAACTTGAAAATGTGATTATTCTCAGGCATTCTCAGCTCTGAAACATTGTTTAAAACTGGTTTCAAAGTGGATTTACGGATGTTTGAGATGCTTAAATCATCAGTAAGTGCAGGTCACATAATTTGTGTCGTGTCAGTGTGTGCTCAGATCTGACTTTTGACTCTTGTGACCCAAATTGCGGCACTTTCCCAGTAAAGGCTTTCAAAGTATTTTAATTGCTCTTGCAGAAGCTCAGGCTGCTGTCCGTTTCTGTGAGTGTGCCAAACTACAGTTACTAACCTGCTTTGTTGCTGATTTTTTTTAAATGATTTTCACAAAACAAGCAATTTCTCTTAGGTCCTCCTTAACACTCACAATTGTTAAGGTTTTATTCCTTAAACATTTGCCTTCACATTTTTTTCTTTTTGCATATAATGTATTATTAGCATAGTTGCCCACCGGCACTGTTTTAACTTCCGTATTGTCTGTTCTGGTTCAAATAATAGAGATAGTAATCATTCAGTGTTCTCGATATGGTTGAGACACCAACTTTCTACAGAAAGGCCCAACTTGCTCTGGTCCCATTTGTCCTTCCTGTCCAAAACTCATTCATGCAGAGGGAAAAAAGAGGAGGTGGGAAGGAAGGTAAGATGTGATGCAGAGAAGCCTGGGCGGTGAAGAAACTCAAGGAGATGAGACAAACCAAGTGTGCCCAAGAGGAACACTGATTTTTATCTACTCCCATGCAGCCTGTGAGATGCTGAGTATTGATTAGATCTCAGCTGAACATGGTGGTTCAAAGCAGAGGGTGAAAAACTGCACATGAATTTTTCAGAAACTTGCTTGGGTGCAGAAAAAGGTTTACCCTCATTTGTCAGTGAGATGAGCTCACCTCGCTGTTTTCTTAGAGTCAGCTGGAACAAAAAGCGTGATCACACATTGTCCTCACCGCCCGAAACGCCCAGCTCAGATGATCAGTGGGTCAAACTATGTTTCTCACGTGTGAGTTCATTCTCCACGGAGACAAAACAGAAGAGACGACCTGTGAAATTCACCTCTCCTCTTCTCCCTCAGCAGTGACTGCAGGCTAAGCTCTCCTCCGTGAATGCTAACAGGATCTAAGTCAGTGAACAAAACCTGAAGGAGGTCGTCGGTAATGGCACGCTGACTTCATACAGTCAAATGAGAATGTGAGTCAAAAACAAGCAGACACGTTATTCAGGTGTTTCATCAGAGAAGTCAGTGGCCAGCCTGTAAACCAGACTCATAATTCACTTTGCGAATAAATTCACTTTGTCAAGGGTCAAAAGGGTCTAGCGTTCTATTGGGGATTCTTTGCAGAATTTGAATCCGAGTAGATGTGGTATCAGGTTAAGTGTAAAACTATTGGTGCGGCCATAGACAAGTGGGCATTGACATTGACTGTATGATGTATGCTGTGGTCCCATCTACTTGATGAAACAGACGGACAAGTGCGAAGGTTACTGTCCGATCTATTCAAATATCACATATGTTGTTATATTGCGTTGTGTTTGGGATTTTGACCTGCCATGCTTCACGAAAATAGACAATTAGACACTTTTTGTTTGAAATAAAACCACATTATCACTGAGCAGATGCAGCTACAGGCCACAGCTAACCGCTAACAGTGCTGACAGCAGAAGCCCCGCCCTCTCACTCCCGGCTCAAACATCAGTAGCCTGCAGCCTACAGAAAAGATGAGTAACAGCTAATATTAGTTTTCCATAAGTTGGAAAATTATCACATGGATATTGTGTTATTGTGTTGTGATATTGGCTATTTTCATTAGTTTTAGTGCTTTTTTACACTTTTTTTTAAAAACATGTTGTGTTGTATGAACCTGAGGCTGCATGAGTCTCATGTCTGCATTGCACAGCTTGGTAGAAAGGCTCCAATTCTTCCCATTGTGTAGTAATCACAAAAAAGGCAGGGCATTTTGTGTCCCTAAGGTTGTTATCTATCTGGTCGGAATGTTCCTTGCATTTAATGTTCCGTAGTTTTTAATAGCGAGGGGTTTTTGGTAGCCTGGCAAACCAAAGCTGCATCCCTCCGCCATGATTGAACTACTGTGAACAAGTATTGGACTTCTACGTCCATGAACTCAACCAGTCGCTACTTGGTCTGACCAAAAATTTGTCTCTGCAATTCTAAAGACGAGCCTCGTTGGCAGACTGAATCTCAGTGAAATCTGAGCTGAGATTCAGCTGGCTAGAGAGAAGCACCTTGTCATCATAGAAAAATTTATTTTCCACTTTTCGGTGCATTATGTTGCCTCTTTAATGTGAGATGAGGTTTCTGAACTCTGAACTCAGACTTTGTGTCTTACTGCCGTCATATCTGTGAAGTGTCTCAGTTGGGCATTAAAGAAACAGCATATTTCCGGCACTCCACTTCTTAATATAGTTAATGGTTAATGACTTGTGTGTCATTCGGGCAGATTGCAGCACCTTATTGGTGACCTTTAACTGGCACTCTGCTGACGCTTCTGAGACAAGAACATGAACTTTGGACCCAAGCCATCTCCCACGCTGCTGTTAAAATTCAAACTGCAGAGACTGGATAGAAAATCTTCATCGCTGCTGATTCGTCTTAATCTCTGAGTTGAAGGTTTTTCCTCAAATATTTGGGTCAGTTTATTTCGGCATAATAAAATCTAATAGCTCACCTCAAACTGTGGGTTATAATATAACTATAGACAACCTATCTCCGTTTGATTTACAGCAGCACTTTTGTGCTGGATAACCAGGTTTGACCTTATGAACTGGTGAACTTTGTTGCCCCTGTCTCTCCTGACCAACACTTGGTTATTTCCTCAATTACTTAACAGGTTACACAGCCTTGAAAAACTTTACTTGATTTTCCAGCTTTAGTTATATGTGCGATAATTGCATGACTGCCAAGGCATTTTTTGTGTATTAGGAATAACAAGGTATTAAGAGGAAGGACCCACAAGGCCCAATTATATTTTACACCCACAGTGGCACTGGGAGCCAAAATCCCTTCCCAAGTTGTTGGCTTGACATACATACTGCATCAACAGCAGGGTGAAAATGCCTTTCATTCCAAACTTCTGTTTGCACACTTCTGAAAGTTTTCAGCTAATTGCCTCAAGACGTTCTCCACTCCTCGTTAAATACTTTGAACGTTTTCATTCAGCCCATATAAACGACACAAGTCAGAACCCTTTGCGTCTTTTAGACTGACTGTGCTCGGCGGTGCAATTGGTGAAGTGCCAGCTCAGCGTTGGTGTAAAGCCAGTTTTTTATCAGTTTGGCAAACTTTCAGCTACTTTCTCCTGAAAGTGCCTGATGACAATCTGCTGGTTGGTTGTTGAAAACTTTAACATTCACTGATGTTCCTCTATTAAAACCAAGCCATGTGGCCTTTGCAACATTGTTTTTTTTCCCTGACATCATCCCACTACCTTCCCCTTCTCTGATTCAAACATTTTAGCTGCATTTAAATCAGGGAACTCGCAATGTGTAGAAATCAGTTCTAATCTACCCCTGTTTAGAATACACCTAGCAATGGAAAACTGCTAATCCTTTGCTATTGTTTTGCTCCAAAGCTAAGTCCTCTGGCAGTGGAAGAATGTGGTTGCAGTAATAAACTTGGAACAGCTTTTGTTTTCACAGTAGATTTATACATATGTCCTAAAATGGCACAGTGTATTTGTTACTTTGCTACTTGCAGCATTATGTGGGCTTTCCCTGCCAAATCACAAAAAGGAGATAAACAAGCATACAGAAGGCACTTTATACTTTGGCTGCAGTTTCCTCGGTGTGTCGTGATGTAGGGGGAGGTGTGAATTTGCTTTGTAGTGTTTCACCGAATCCTAGCTACAGGAGCTGAGGAGGCAAAGGCGATGGCAGGTTGTTTCTCATCCTGACTAATCTGTGCCTCTTTTGATACTGATAACAAAGGCATTTGATGTATGTAGAAGGAGACGCACATCTGCATTGTGGCTGCATGTCATCTGGTGAACAATAATGAAAGTGATCATGAGGAACTGACACAGCTTTTGTTTTAGTCATTCTTTCAGTGTTTCAGTGCAAGAGTATTTGAAGACTGTTGTTTTTTCGTCCTTTCTTTTTTTTTTTTTTTTAAATGAAGGTTGGGGGAGGCAGTTTATTTTCGGTGTCAAACATCCCATAATAACCTTTCAGCATTGAGATGGTCCAAAAGAAAACTAGACCTATGCTCCTCTTCTTGGCTCTGTATACAGACCATGACAGGCACTTTTTTTGCCAATTGCAGGTCTTTCCAGAGAGCATGTGTTTCTATTGGCTGCTCTACACTGCGCTTGTTGGTGACAGGTGACGTCGCTACGAGCTGACTGGCTATTAAAACAAGCGACATGCTTGACGTTCTAAAACTGGCCTCTGGTGACCTGACAAGCTGAGTTGCAGGCGACACCGTCAGCTGGCTTAAGTCGAGCTGAGATGGACCAGTTTACACGACTGCAACTTCCCTGGAAAATGTCTCGTCTTGTCATGAATTTTTGGTGTAAACTGTCCATACAGGAATATGCCAAATTGTTCTTCTTTTTTATTTGCCTCCCTTCTGTGTTCCAGACAAGTCGATAGATCCCATTCTTTTGGCTGTGCATGCACTAACAAAAAAGAGACGGGCAGAGCTCACCCATCTCTAATTAGCTTAGCTCAAACACAAGTAGTCAATGGCCTGCCTCCACCTAAAGTCATCAGATAAACTTTCCAACAGCTCTAAACGGTCCTGTGTGCTTGCTGTGACTTGTTTATTTACTGTATCACATTATGTTATTTTTAGACTCAGATTAGCTCTTTATGTAATTGTCGAATCAAATACATACCGGAGGTAAATTACAGGACACATGCACAAGTCACCACAGATGTGCTTGTAAGTAGGTCAGCAAAACAAAACGTCAGTTTATGAGTTGAAGAATGATTTCTACAATACTGATCATGACTGATTTTGTAAGAGAGATTGAGGATGAATTCTTCTGGACTAATGTTTAGAGTTGTTGGAAAGTTTATCTGATGACTTGAGGCAGAGGCAGGCTAGCACTTCCACTGACCGTCAGTATTTAAGCTAAGCTAATTAGCGGTGGGGGAGCTCGGCACGTCTCTAACCTTGTTGCTGAACACACACTTGAAAGAATGGGATCTATCTTCTTGTTTGAAGTCAGGATGGAAGTAAATGACACAAACAAAAACTGGTGTGTCCCTTTGAGAAAAGAGAACATGGAGCAGGGACAAAAACAGGGAGGGGTTAGAGTGCAGTAAAGTTGCTTCCTTAGGAGTCTCACGCTGCAGCTATATTGATTTCCAGTTGTTGCCCAGCTTTAAAATATAAATTTAAGCATATTTATAAAAAAGTGGACTTTGAAGTAGGATATATTCTGCTTGACTTGAATGTTTACATTAAGCAAAACACGGGTAAAAGCACCTGTAACATTTTCTTTGCCTTCTGTGGATTGAATCCACATGTCCGGGAGATCCACCAGCATCTGTATCTCTCACTGATGCTCTCCATTCTTTCATCCCTCCCCCTTTCCTTCCATCGACCTTGGCTCACTAAAAAAAACAAGGGCGCATCCTCCCTTCCGAGTCTCATTGTGAGTGAATTCGGGAATTATTGTTGTTCTAATCTACCCTGAGAACCAGGCTAATCCCTTCTTCCATCTTGATGTTCCAGAGCTAATGCCAAAACTGCTGCGCCACAGTGGCTCAGCGGCACCCTGACTAAGCACTGTAACTTTTTTTTCTTCCATTCACATACTCGGCTCTGTTTGAACTGCTTTGTGCTCTCGGATTTTGAGGGTTTACCGCTCACACTTAACAACTAAGCCTAGCGTTGTTGACCTGATCTGCTTCTACATGGATAATACATTTACTCATGGCAATGCTCACACACGAGCTACTGTGTTTTGTTACCTCATACTGCAGTTGTTGTACTGTAATAGGCTTATACCTGTTGTTCCATTTCCACTGCAGTTCAGCCTTAAAATGTTATTGTGGTTTCGTGGTGCTAAATCCTTGAGATCAATGAACAACAATGCATTTTAACAAGGAAATAACGTAATATTTAAAGTCAAGATGTAAAATTCATGTAGGCTATTATGTATTGACATGCTTTGAAAACCAATGTCATGAATAAAGAGTTACCACTGATAACTAGTTGCAGAGGGTCAAGTTTGGATTCACTGATTCATACAAGCAGTTGCTTGACTTTGATCAAGACTGACATGCCTCAGAAACTAGAAAGGTTCGTCGGCCTACAGCTCAGGTCAAAGTTTATTTTGGTGTATGCCTAAATAAGTGAACAATAATGACTTAATCATCAGCCTCAGCTAACCTTTGTTTTAAGTGCTAATTAGCTCTCGTTAGCATGATTAAAAGCAAAATTAAGATAATGACCATGGTAAATATGTTATAAGCTCTACAAACAGCAACATGTTCGCATGTTATCGTTAGCGCATGAGTTTGCTTGATGTTAGCATTCATCTCAAAGCACCATTGGGGCTAAATGCAGTCTTACAAAGCAGCTAGGATGTAGCAATTTAGCTGTAGACTTGCTAATGTGCATAGTCCTTCATGGAAGCCCTAAGCTGTCACGGATGTGTGTATTTTATTTCCTCTGTTTTCTCGAGATCTCAAGTTAGTTATCTTGTTATCTTGGCATAACAATTAGCCCAATTTTCTTGTGATCTAGAGAGAAAAAGGCCAATTTCTTGAGATAACAGGATAATTTATTGACTGTATAAAATTTATTTATTTTAAACCTTCCAGCTAAACTCAGGCTTCCTCCGTAATCAAAGGAGACTATCCGGGATGAAGTTTGGTCACACCTAAAAAGCGCATTAAACGTAATGAATAAACACGCTACAGGTAGCTGTGGGCGTTGTAGAATACAATGGAAAATGTTTTTGTAAATAGTCCAAGGTATCAACAAGAGAGACCAACAGATATAACCAGATGATTCTTAGTATAAAAAAAAATGTTGCATGCTAACTGATAGATTCCCTACACATGAATGTAACTGATTATAAATCAGCTTATTTCCTGGTGTATCTTCGCTTTAGTCAGCATGACATGTCATGTTTGATTAGCCAACAGAAAAAGCCAGAGATTAGCATCATTGATTAAAGTTGATCAATCCAAATTAACTAAATAACTTTTATAAATTAACTCGTTATCTCAAGAAAATGGCCTTTTGTTTTCTCAAGATCACAAGAAAACGAGCTTCGTTAGGCCAAGATAATTTAACTCATGATCTCAAGAAAACGGAGGAAATAAAATATAAGAATCCATGACCTTTTCAGGGCTTCTGTGGTCCTTCACAAATAACTGTGAAATTAATATCTTTTTTTACTCGGATTTATTAGATAGAAAGTTGCCATCTGTTAACTTTTGTTAAATCTGAAAATCAAATCATTTTTATCTCAAACACCTAAACTATGATGAGCCATGCCCATGTATATATATTTTGCAGCATTTTTAAAACAAGTCATTTTCACTTTTTACAATTGTAGCCAAACTGTGCTCATGCAATGTGAAAATTTGAATGTTGTTTTGACATGAGGTGAGGCTGTATGTCAAAACTGTGGAAAAATGAAGTCTCACAATAGGCTCTATAATGAGTAAATAACATAGTTATGTTGTTTTTTTTCTGTTTATAGACATAAGATAAAGAGAAATTAACATATTTGAGCGGATGCTAAGAAAGTCCAGGGTGAGGGCTGCTTTCTTAATTTCCAAGAAAGGTGGCAATGGTTGAGCAACAGTGGATGACCATGAATATAAATGTTTTGCCAGGAAGTCAGGGCTCAGAGACCTCAGCACTCCTCCGGATTTAAAGACAAAAAGAGTCCGAATTTAACCCCAGAGGATGAAAATGGCCGCTGACATTAAAGCAGCTTAAGGTCAATATGCCAATCTTAATACCCAAACACTCAGTTCAACCTACCACGACATTTCCTCACTGTTGTCTTTGGTTCTCAGATCCTCACACTCATCTTTCAGGCCAACTCTTTCTTTCTTTCTTTTTTTTGCTGATGCTAAATCTCCTGTGAGACGGTGTATAGTTGGCATTTGGATTTCATTTGGACTGCCTGAATCTTAGCTCTTTGGATCCGACTTCCCCACTCTCGCGTTCATTTTAAGATCCATGTTTGCGATCTAGGAACAGAAATGAGCAGGGAAAGAGGGGGAGGAAAATGGAGCTGTGACCTCTGTGTTAATGAGCAAGTCTTATCTCTGACAGGGAATGGAACGGCTTATGTAAGACAATTTGACACTCTCATTCTCTCCTTTTATCTTTTTGTCTTTCATATATTTCTTTGTGTCCAAATCTCTGCTTGCACCTTGTCTCGCCTCTTCTACTTTATGATTACCGCCACCAATGCTCTCTCGACTCCCCTCATTTCATTACTTTTTCATGATCTGATATATGGGACATCACACAGGCTGTTAGTAGTACAGTAACACACCAATGAGGAGCTGGTTGAGGACCGGACAAGGCGGCCAGGGGGTTACCAGTAAATCCTGTTGTAGGCTGGTTGGCCGTGACTGTAAACACTGTCTCTATTTATTGTGTAGGGCTGTTGGATTGGATGAACAGAATAAGAGACACAGTAATAATGCATTTTATCTATGGGCTCCTTTAAAGACAGTTAGAGACAATACAGACACACTGACAAACAAGCAACGATGCATCATAAAATCAAACAGAGTAGTCATTAGTTAAATAGATAAAATCAGACTTGAGATGGGATTTAAAAGGTAGAGCAGCTTTAAATACTCATTCAGAAAAGTTCACCACAATATTTTTAGTTTGTCACCATCAGATAAGATGTTTTTTTTCTGGTTTGTTTGTGACCGTAGTGACTCTCTGTCAGTGTTATGTTTCTGTTTTCGCAAGTGTCACCATGATTTCTCTGACTGTATCACAGTTCAAAAGTTATGTGAGTAATATTTTTTAATGTATGTGGACTATCAAGCTCTGAAACTGAGAAGTTTTTAACACCTCATTTAGTTTACCATAGACTGTTATCATTGTTTAATGTCTGATAATTAATACTCACATTCATACACATAGGACGGCACAGTGGAAAAGTGGTTAGCACTGTTGCCTAATAGCAAGAATGTCCTGGGTTCGATTCCCTGCTGGGACAGGAACTTTCTATGTGGAGTTTGTGTGTTCTCCCGTGTCTGCGTGGGTTTTCCGGTTTCCCCGACCGTCAAAACATGTACATTAGGTACTGGCTTAGAATCTGGAGTTGGTCCCTGGGCGCTGTGCTGTGGCTGCCCACTGCTCCTTAGGGATGTGTTAAATTCAGAGAACAAATTTCACTGTACATTGTGCATATGTGACCAA
>JAQLOL010014376.1:0-11580 GCA_029783665.1 Naso thynnoides
AGGACAGGTAAAAATCCTATCACTCCTCCACTATTTGCCCAATCTGTACTTTTTGTCCTGATTGGCCGGTCTAGGTTGCACTTCGTAGCGACAGGTGACGTCTCAGCGTGCTCTGACTCACCTCTGCCAACAGCAGTAAACTGTGTCTGGCTTGGACCAGTTTACCAGTTGGACCAGTTTCCTCCGCTGCAACTTTCCCTGCAACCGTTTGGTCTCAGTTCAAACTGGACTTAAAGAGAGAGAGACAACAAAATAAAACACAAACCTAATCAGAAACAGGGAGGAGAGGCTGGAGCTTCAAATGAGTCTCATGCTACAGTTAACGTGGCTCATTAGAAAAACTTACCAACTGCAGCTTTAAATGTCAGTGGTGTGTCATATTTGTATTTCCTTTTTTTGTGTCTCCTCAAAGAGTGGGAAAAAATCTATTAATGAGGTCTTAGGGTTAGGGTTAGTCTCAGTTTAGCATTTATTTCTTATGAGGAAAAAATCTAAATGTCGGTTTTGAACATTAATGGCCCAAAACAGTTACAATTAATCAGTGCTAAACAGAAGAAAATGACTTCCATGAAAGATTCATCATTCTTTGTGTCAGTAACTTTATAAACGAGCATCCAGGACGCAGTTGGAAACAGTTTGTCTGGGTCGATCGGACAGCCTGGCATGGATGTGTCTTATGACAAAAATGGTGTCTTCACCTGAGAAAGCTGCATATGACAGAGCAGGTTAATATCGCCTTCGATTTAAGGGAGAATGTGTGTTGGTTTTTTATCAAGTTTGACTTTTGCCCTCCTCTCCCTTTGCTGCTGTAATCTCATTACTCTAACACTGTTCCCGCCCCTTCATCCTCTGCTCTTGGCCTCGTGCTGTTACTGAAATGGTGTACGTTCTAACTTAATTAAATGAAGCATCTTCTGGCTGACACGGACACACACTCACATCCATCCGCGTCCTGTTCGGCAGTCAGCGGTGCCCTCCCCTTTATCTTTTATGGTAATTTGCCTCCATCTTCTGATTGCATCTGGTAGATTGTGTCCCCATGGGAACACAGTACAGATGCTTCCCGTCAGCTTCATTCACCAACTGCTTGAACTCGTTCGTGCTGCTGTGACATTGGATGTCATCGAGTGTTTTCTCATTCTGCAGGGAGAAAATTCAGTCCTGTGACCAGGAATTATTTAAGCACAGAAAGTCAAAGCAGGTTACAGGCTTTTATCGCGTTTATCAGTGAATTCTTTCTTTTGTGGTATCAGTGAGGAGGCTGAAGATGAGAACCTCCTGAAAAGCACAACCCCAGTGTTTTCATATGTAACTGAGATACAGCAAATGGAAGTTACACAAATCAAGAGACGATTTGAGAGAAATTAATTTCACACCAGATGTTGGGCTTGAAATGTCACACATACAACAATATTCCATACGGTATAAAGAGAGCGTTCAGTGCTGTCAGACCTGCCAATGTAAGATTTGACCGAGCTGACCTATGGTGGAGATCCTCAGGAGCCGTGTTTCGACACTCCCCATTCAGCAGCTTGGTTTCCATCTGAACGTGAGGCCAATCTTTTGAAAGAAAGAAAAAAAAAGAGATGTGAATTGGGTGCGTCGCCATCAAGTGGTTGGAGCGAGTAAACTGTGTTAGGTTTGTCAGAAGATGGTGCTATAGGCGACATGCCATAACATGGCTGTAATAAAACGCAGAAGTCAAGGTTACAAACCGTAAACAAAACAAGTGGTTGCCCTGGCAACGTACAACTTGTCAATGGAGAGAGGTCTGCAGGAATTGCTTTCAATTTTTGGCCTGGAAGACGTCAACAACAATATTACTATATAAAACTTGTTACAATAAACCCACAGAGAATTATCACACAGATTATTTGTTTATGAAATAATTAAGCCTCATCACAGTGTAGCTGCCCAGCAGCCCGTAGCTTTAGTTCTCTGCGCTCACATTCACAGTCCTGCTCTGAGCCACAGCAGCCAGATGTTTTCAAATAAAAAACAAAAAACCACTGGACACTACCTGCTGTCTGTCACAGTCAGAGAGCAGCTGCTGAGCACAGCACAGCACCGAGCAGCAGGTGATTTTTCTCAGGAGTCAGTTGAGAACAAAAAAACAATCATCAAGACAGCAGGTCTTCTGTTCCATGTTAAATGATTATTCATACATTATTATTATTTTCAGTTTTCAAACACAGTTTGGTTAGTTTTATATTTAGAAATATCTTTATTTTTTGGGTTTATGCAACAAAACCAAACTATTACATTATGTCTTTGGACATGTGCGTGCAGAGGACAGGATGGCAACAGCAGTCTGTGTCACAGACGGCCATAAACCTCAACTCCTCCCTACGGAGAGCTGCAGTGGTCAAACATGTCAAGTCACGGAGCGGCTCATTCAGGTGGACCCCGTGGGAACTTGCAAGAAATATGAACTGTGGTCAGAGGAAAGTGACAGACTTTTTTAAAATTCAGTTTAAATTGTACTGCAAAGCTTAAATATGTTCGTCAATTTAGAAGATAAGTTTTCGAGTCAAAAAAGTCTCAGTTTATCACACAACTGCTGAAGTACAGGACTTAGAAATATGTAGTTAGAAAGACGACACACCCAGTCGTTGCATCAGAGACGTCTTTACAACGAAGTGACTGACTCTGTGTTTGCTGAGCTGCAGCTCTCAACGTGTTCAAGCTTGTACGGATTTTTACCTCCTTTAATCCATTCGGCCTCGTTCTGAAGGAACCAAAGAAAGTGAGCTAAAGGTGCAGCCGTGCTAGTGTTGGTGAAGTATTAGTGCGAGACGAGAGACGTAGTTCCCTGAGTGCTCTCAGAAAAAACTTCAATGTTTGTCAACAACACTAAACGTTATTGAAATGAAAAATGATCTTTTACATTGAAAACCATCATATGTGTAATTCATGGCACAAGCCAAACGTGACCGGAAAATAATTTCTGTCTTGCCGTTAAATTTGCCTTTTTGTTCTCTGAGTTAAGGTCCCCTGGGCTGGAAGTAGGAGGGCGGAGCTTAGGCAATGCATGCTTTTACCTTCACTTGTTTGTCAAAAAAAATAAAAAATTAGCAGCATAAAAATAATTTTCAACCATTTGAACAAACCACTAATGCTGTTGATGTTTGAGTGACACAAAACATGATATTATTATTCATGGTCTCCAGAGGATGATTGCTTAATGTTCCTAGTGACAGTCTCAACCCTCCAGTGGTGCCACAGTCACGTTCCCCACTTGTCCATGAATTAAGTCCAAAACTAAACAGAACACTGATTCCTTCTGATTCTCCTGACTGCAGACAAACGTCTGTGGTCACTGCTCGACGTCCAGGACTCACACACTGTCAGACGCTCAACGTCTGTGCACATGGGACTGCTGGGAAAGAACAGGCCAATATTTCTTCTATTGCATCAAGTATTAATAGTGAATGTACCGTATTTTTTCTAAGCGTTTCTATTTAAATGTGTTCTTTATAAAAAACACTGTCCTTATTTTCCTATTTAAAACTTTAAGCTCATTTTAAAATGTGCTCTATCAGTTTTTACAGCTGTGGTTGCAGTTTTTTCTCCAAACCTTTAATGTTTTGTCCGCTTTGTTTTCACTCAGGAGCACAAAATCACCTCTGGCCCCAATGGACACACAAGCAGCAGAAGATTTCTTTTAAGTAAATATTTGATGTAAAACATGTAGCCAAGATGAGGACGTGGATCCTTTTGCTGTGCCTGAGCAGTGGATGGATGCAAACAGCCTCCCCCGCCGATGTTACCCCGACACCGTCCTCGGCTCCAGTGAGACCCACTGAGGACGACAGCAGCCGGCTGGTGGTAAAAATGAACAGCATGAACACATAAGCGTGCAAAAAAATCACATTTAGTAACACATCAGTTACAGTTACATTGTGAATCACTCTGTTCATATGTCTCACTTTTTAATTACATCATCTAATTTAGAGGGATTTTTTCCACAAGATTCAATATATGGCGTAAAGTCCAGTTGTCAGTGTGTCCAATAAATACGCTGTGATGTTTAAACGTTAAATAACCTAGAACATAAAACCATCTAAAAACATCCATTCAACCCTCTCAACAGCTTCTTGTGGTATAATCTAAGTCTCCTTTATCGTGTCATAGGTTCAACACCAAAGCTGCTCGAAAACTTCACAAACTTCTAATGCGACAGGGAGCCTTGCACCCGGATTTAGTAACTTTTTAGCCGAAATAACCGAGCAACACTGATGCAAATTCTAATGAACATAAAAAAGACCAAGACCACAATGCTTTTATTTATTTTATTTTTTTTAATTCAGAGCTGTTCTTTGTACACTCTGCTACCAAGCCCAGCATTGAATCTTTGACCAGGACCATGATTATTAAGATACCTCAATCTAGTTTTTTGAGTTTCCTGAACTTTTTGCATTTGCAGTGAACAGTATGAAAACACATTAAATACCTGTTTGCTCATGGTAACGAGGTGACAGTGGATTTAGTCCACTGTTTGGAAGCAGGGCTGACGTTTTGTGCAGACAAGTTAACAGTGACTGCTGTGTCTGTATCTCAGGATTGGTTGATGAAGTACGGATACCTTCCACCGCCAGACCCCTCCACAGGTCAGCTACAGGCCTGGACGGCTGTCACGAGCGCAGTCAGGGCCATGCAGCGGTTTGCCGGCCTCAGAGACACCGGAGTCCTGGGTAAGGGTTACAGACAGTGCCTGTAAAACAAACTGATGTTTACCATACACCTGGAGCCTGGTACTCTTTGAGTCTCCTCTGGTTTTTCTGAACATCCGCATGTATAGATGAGGAAACAATGGCGCTGATGAACAGTCCACGCTGCTCCCTGCCTGACCAGGATGAAGCAGCCAACTCACCGGCAAACCCAGAGGGGAGAAACATAAAAAGAAGGAGGAGAAGGGCAATCTCCATGTGGACACGCAGGAACATAAACTGGAGGTGGAAAAGAGTTTTTTGTTTTGTTTTACAGACGCACGTTTGCTTGTTTTAATTGAAAGCAAATACCCAAAAGTGTCTGTAAGGCCCCGCAGCTTTACAAATCATCTGTAACTGAGTGTGGTCTCCCCCTCTGTTCCTCTCTTTCGCACACACACACACACACACACACACACACGACCCAAACACACACACACTCTGCACATTCCTAGGTTACGCTCATATCCGTCCTCTTCCCATCTGTCCAGAGAAACCATTCGCTCACTGGCCTTTTATGCTTTAAGAGTGTGGGCGGAGCCAACACCCCTGGAGTTCCACGAGGTTGGTGTATTTTTTTTATTTTGCATTAATGACACTTGAAAAAGATGGGAGACGAATTTCAAACAGGGAAAATAAAAAACAATTTCAGGACAGAAACTGGGAACAAATACATCCCTGCACACATTCGCTGCCCTTTGCTCTAGTTTTTCCCAAATTTGTCCTAAAACTTCCCGTCTAGTTTCTCATTTCTTTTGCTCTCTCTTTTCAGGTCAGCAGCCCTGACGCAGCTGACCTACAGGTAGACTTCCTACATGGTTACCATGGTGATGGCTATCCCTTTGATGGTGCGGGCGGTGCAGTCGGCCATGCTTTTTTCCCATCAGACCCTGCTCGGGCAGGAGGAGTTCATCTGGATGCAGAGGAGGAGTGGGCCTTCAGACAGCCAGGTGAGGGGATGATGTCACATCAGACACGGTGGATGTCCTGCACTTTGATATTCACATAAGCATGAAGCAAATCGTTTGATTTAGGAGATTTACCATAATTCCTCGAGTTTAGCTTCAAGTTTATGCATCTCAATATTTTTGCCTCCATTATTTTCTCCCAATGAGCTTCACATTTTGTTTTACAGGCTAACCACCAGTTTGGGCAAAAAAGTCCTAAATTTTGAAAAACAAGAAAAATTCTGCTCACTTGAGGTGGTCTTTACCTTTGTCGAAAAATAGTTAATGGGCAAAATGGGAAATGGAAACAGCTGTTTGAATAAACTGTGAGGCAGCAAATATTTGTCAGCTGTTTCCACCCCCAAAAAGTAGTAGGCTAACGTTGGTGCAAGATTCTGCTGTATTTTCTAAATGTGTGAAAACATGACTGATAACAACATTTGATAACAAGAATTTTGATGTGATGTATGCTGAGTATGTTTTAAAAAGTTTAAAAACTGTTTACAAATAACAAAATTTGATGAGTTAAGTGGAAAATCCACTCAACGTTTGGCAATTAAATTCATGATAAATTCTGAAAGTGATAATTTGACTGTTTAAACTTAAAATTAAAAGACCAACATATCTGCATAAGGTGATTTATTTAATATAAATTATTATAAGTTGTGGAGCATAAGGAATAAAGTTTACAATGATTGAATATTTCTCTTCAACACAACAACACAACAGAACATAACATCTTTTTCTGAACTGAGATCCAAAGTTTTCTCGACTAACTTTTGATGCAGAAGGAGACGTCAGGAGGTTTCTTTTGTCTGCCCAAGTTTTTTTCTACATGCTTGTCATGTAGATTTAAAAGTTGTCACAACAAATAATTTCCCCAAGAAACTAGGTTACCACCAAACACTTTAGAGTTTGGTCATTTATCAGTCCAATTTACTGTATCAGATGTGTACAAAGGATAGCTGATTGAATGCTATGAAATTCGCTGATGAATTCATGTCCTCAGAGGATGAACCACCAGTCATGTCCTCAGAGGATGAACCACAAAGATTGCAGTGACTCCAGCCTGTTCTGCAGTGTTTATGAGGGGTCGAACTTCACATTTGATGCCTTTACAACAAAATTCTTGGAAAACATAGTCAGTATGTTGCTTGCTCTGTTCTGTTGTGTGATAAACAATGAATTGTTTAGTGGCTGGCAATGATCAATGGTATTGATTACATCACAATCACCCCATGTTAAAAGTGAAGAACAGATTGAATATCAGAAATGTTCCCACACTCCTGCACCTTTCATCCGCTCATCTTTCTCGGGCTCTGTCCCCCTCACAGCCTCTGAGGGCACCGACCTGTTCACGGTGCTGGTCCACGAGTTTGGCCACGCGCTCGGCCTTGCTCACTCTTCATCCCGCCACTCAGTGATGAGGCCCTACTACCAGGGTCCTGCTGGAGACCCTCTCCTCTACAGCCTGGGATCACAAGACCAGGAGCACATCACCCAGCTCTATGGTAGACAGCCCCTCTGTGTGTGAAAACTTAGGGTGTAAACATGATTTTTTTATGGTGGCTTGATGATTAATACTGATTCTGATGCATGTATTTCAAGAAATCATTGAATTATAGCATCATCAACACCAGTGTTGGGTAGTAGCTCGTTGCATGTAAAGGAGTTGATCAATTACAGAACAAAATAAATGTTATCAGTTAATGAGAAAAAATGTATGAAATTAGTTACATGACAATATGGTTACTGACTAAAATGTTAGTGATTAAAGAGGGCTTACATCTGAATACATTATTTTCATAAAAAATGTGTAGAGTATAACATTCGTGCTGTTGCTTTGCACCTTTTCTCCGTGTTGAAATGACTTCTTTGGCACAGCTGGGTCAGCAAAGCTGTTAATGCAAATTTAAAGTTGAGGTGGGCAATTTATCTTTGGTGTCGTGGTACAATAATTCCATAATAACCTTTCAGCATTTTGAAATTAAAGTAATGTCTGTGGTTAACACAAACACAAAATACGCTAGTTAATGTCAGGAAGTTGTCAGGAAATTGCAGACAAGTGGCTAAATGAGCGTGTGGAGGTTGTTACCATGCTGTATCTACTCACTGGACGGCTTTTACAGTCTTGCTGTGTTTACACTCGCACCCTTACAAATTGTCCTAATTTAATCTCTCCAACCACACATTTTTCACTTTTCAATCAGGTTTTTGTACGGTATAGTTTGGCAGAAAGTGTAGTGACCATATTGGACCTAGTTCATTTACAGCCTAGCATTTGCTTTCCACTTCATGTACGATTCCAAAATCAGTAGAGGTGTTTGTTAAGATTACTGGTCAAAGCATGTAGTGTCCTAAACCTTTATCTAGGACACAACACTTGTCACATTTCATTCGTTTATCAGCCTGATAATCCTTGAATGTGTGAATGTTCTGACCTGAGTGTGCAGTCACTTCCACCGACACTCCTTGATTTTTCCTGCCTGCATTGTTGTTTTATTGTTACTGTCCAGACTACAGAGCTGCAGAACCAGGTGTTTATTATTTTATTATTCACCATCTGTCATGAATTTGATCTTTGACTCAGGAAAAAGGAACCAGCTGCTGGCTACAGACGCTCCTCGCCTCGCCCCAGAGCCTCAGCTGCGCCATGGAGGCCACCGCCATCATCATAGACACGGGTATGGCAGGCTAGCATTTCCCATTGACTACCAGTGTTTGAGCTAAGCTAATTAGCGGTGGGTGAGATCTGCCCGTCTCTTTCTTGTTACTGCACGCACAGTCGAGAAAATGGCATCTATCGTCTTGACTGGAAATCAGGAGGGAGGCAAATAACATGAAGAATAAATGAGAAGTTCGGAGGCGCATTGTTCTCTCTTCCCCATGATTGCTGGTAGGAAGTAGGAATCCACTACTGTGGCTTGACTAAGGATGCATCGAAGGAACAAAACATCAGCACGCGATTTTAAAAAATAACACATTAATCACGGCTTTTTAATCAATCACGATTAACGTGCTCGTGCTTACAGTCATAAGATAAAAATAATTAGTAAGTAACGTTTTTAGGTGTTATAAGTAATCTTTGAATTTACCGGCTTTTATTTTTATTTCCCTTTCTGGCCAAAAATGTAGAATGTGTCTCTAATGAATCTCTAAGGAAGTCTCAGTCTGTGTGTTCTCGTTTCAGCCCCTTCATAAATCGCTGTAACACCAGCTTTGATGCTGTGGCGAGGATCCGAGGAGAAACTTTCTTCTTCAAAGGTCTGAAAACACCAGAAAGTCACATTAATAAGTAGTCTAGCTGTGGTAAACAAGACCTCCCTTCGTTTCTTTGCTTACGTTTTGTCATCCCTCTAGGTCTGACGATGTGGCGAGTCAACGGTGGCGGCTTGGTATCAGATCGTGGGGCTTCTGTTAGGAGGCTCTGGAAGGGTCTGCCGAGTGAGCTGCCCCGTCTTCACGCTGTGCTGGAGCGACAGTCAGATCACGCCATCATCTTTGTCAGCGGTACATAAAGTTAATACAGTAAACATTACTTCATTTAACGTCATGTCAGAAACAGCATGAATGAGTAAATGAATCAGACAATTTATGGACTCCAAACAAAGTAATCAGCAAATGAAGTTGTGTTGATATCGAATGCTGTTTGCTTCACTGTTTTAACTGCTGTCATCCATCTGGATCACTCCAGTACATCTACTAAATACAAGCACTGGCTTGATTTTTCTTTGATAAATCTGGAGTGAATCAGAATCTGAACTCTCCAAATTGTGTCTTGCTGCAGGTTCCCAGTTCTGGCTGTTCAGGGATCTGTCCTTGCAGGAAGGCTACCCTCAGCCCCTGTCCTCCCTCAGGATGGGGGTGATCTTAGCTGAGCCAGATGGGGAGGAGGAAGAAGAAGGGAGGTGGGGCCTGGTCTGGGACCCGGAGGAGGGCCCTGTGTGGGGGAGCATAGGAGGAGCTGAGGAAGAGAAGCAAGACGACACCTGGACACAGCTGCTTCGAGAGGGTGTCAGTGGCATCACGACAGACAGAGATGGTGAGGACGCTAATCTTTTTGTCGATCTGTCTGTCCCTGTGAGAACCAAATGCTTTGCCAAGGAAAAAACAGGATAAACACAATGTGAGACATTTTTTCGGGTTCTGCTTTATGAGGACTCAGTTTATCAATTTTAAAGAGTAAAAGCTGAAATAAGCTAGCTGTAGCGTGAGACTCCTAAGGAGGCAACTCTGCTGCAGCCTTCCCTCCATGTTTTTGCTCCGGCTCGCATTTTACTTCTTTGGTGTCGCTCTCTCTTTGAAGTCCAGCATGCAGCGAAGATTCACGACGAGACCAAATGGTTACAGGGAATGTTACATGACACCAAAGACAAATTTCGATCGAGCACTTGGTGTTCTGCTGTGTTTAGTCTGTTGTGCTCAGGGCTCGATTGCTCATGTGTCTTATTGACTATTCCTCCTGAGTGTCTTATTAAACACTCAGCCTGCATTCAGGAGTCAGACATCACTGTAACAGTGTCCCACCATAACACAGACTACAACATGGTGTCAGAAAACACAGTTACAGTGTGATTGGATCGAGGTACTGCGTGCTAATGGAGCTAGCCCAGAAGCTAACAGCTGACTGCAACCGACAAGTGTGAACATGGAGCACTACAAGCCGCCGTCACCACTAAGACTCACGGGTAACCTTTTAACAGTGTCCCAGTATAACACAGAGTATGACAAATACTGTCCAGATTATAAACTCATTCCTCCACTTTAGCTTTCCTGTGTGAAGTTGTGTATCTGTGGTGGCTGCAACACTTCCTGATTTACCGAACAACAGAGCGAGCCGAGGGCCAGAACGGCTTTCAGATTACTGTGCATTAACGTGTTCACTTTGACAGCACTACTAATAAATAAAATAATGGCTCTCTTTGACTCGAGGGTTTAAAACCGAAGCAGAATTATTTTCTTCATTGGCCTCCTGCATGATACGCATGATTGTTTAGCGTGAAATGTACAGCACCGAAAATTAGGTGTTGAGGTGTTTGTTGAGTCAGCTGTAAAAAATGGAATGTGCAGGACGAGCAGCTTTCGTCATGTCCAGGAAATCTGGTTATGTTTAGGTTTTGTTTTGTGTATATGTTGTCTTGTGGCTTCCTGTTTTATTTTGAAACCCAACTCTGCTCTTGTTTCAAGTAACTTCCTCATGTGTGTTTCCTGCTGGTCTGATGGTTTCCACCTGTTTCCCGTTACCTTCTGTATTTAAGTCTGCATCTCCCTTGTCATGTGTGTCAGAGAACCTTCGCCATCTTCAAGCCTTTTCGTCAAGTCAGGTTTTGTGTTATTTTGATACTTTGTCTGATCTTTTCTTTGTCATAGAAGTTTTTCCTCTGAAGAGTGATTTTTTGTGTGTCAACAGAAATTTTGGATTAAGTGATTCTTTTATTTCTGATAAAGTTTTTTGATTTAATTTGTACTTTGTTATTAAAGACTGTTCTTTTGATCCTCTTTTTTTCAGTCGTGCATTTGGGTCCAAGTCCTAGTTCGGTTGTGACAGCTTTTTCATTAACATGAACATTTTCATGTTATAGCAGGAAGAGCACAGAAGCAATTAGTTCCAGTAACAATAACTTGATTCTGTACAGATGTTTCCTGCTGTTGTGCATGCAGGTTCACTGGCCTGACCTATAGGAAAATATTCATCGATTACATCATCATTATGTTATTAGTATCTGTTGTCTCTGCTTTGACAATCGATATCTCTGCTGCTGAAAGAGTCACAGTCTTCCTCTGTTTTTCCAAATAACCTGAATCCTAAAACAATTTTAAGACAGAAGATTTTCTTTAGGAGAGAATTTAATGAATAGATTTGAGAACTCTTATCTTACTGTAGTGAAGCGCACAAAATCTGTCCATTGACCCTTTGCTAAGCC
>JAQLOL010014377.1:0-11580 GCA_029783665.1 Naso thynnoides
CCAAGACTAAAAAACACTGAAATGTGGAAAAAATTACAAAAATAGAAAAAAGAATAACAAAGTACTTTAAACAAAGAAAGTATATATCTCTCTATGTTTTTAGCCTATATATACTGTATATACAATATTTACAGCCTATCTCATTCACCCATTAGATTATCTTTTATTATTTTGTTCACAAACATTGTTGATTATCTACCTTGCATTTGTATATGTATTTTGTATTTGCTGTGTTTGTGCTTTGGCAACACAAGTATGCCAATTCAAGCCTTTTAAATTGAAATTAAAAACTGAATTGATGCTCAAGTTCAGTTCAAAATTGCCTTTCTTTTATTTATTTATGCTATTTATCTATTTATTACGATTTAATTCAGTGGGCTTTTATAAAGTAGGCTATCCTATTTAAATGAGCTCCAAACACATGATCATATCTGATCATTTAAAACGTACCAATCTGAAATGATCCAATCTGTGTAACGATCCTTTTGGTTACCTTTGATAATTTAACATTTATTTTGCTGCTTTTATGTGGGCTATTTATTCCAGTGCAGGTCTTTTCTTTATATGAACTGTGTGTTCTTCTTCCTCCACCACTGCTTGTCCCAGTATTCCCCCTGTTATCTGTTCACTGAGGGCTTTAAAAAAAAAAAAAAAAAAAAAAAAAAAAACAGCTAACAGCACAGCAAAATCTTTCCAGATGTTTTTCCCTCTGGAATAAAGGTCCAGGTCGCCGCGGATTGCGGAGGCATTGGGCAAACAATCGTAACAAACCGGACATCACGTGGAACATTTCGATAACCTGTGTATGCCTACTTCAAGATCAACGCCCAGCAGCACCAGCGGGTTGTGCGGCGTGTACTTTTTTTTCTTTTTTCTTTTTCTTTTTTCTTTTTTTTTGTTGCAGCCGACGTTCTTCATGGATCTATCTGTTCTCTCTCAAGTGCGCGTTCCCACACGCGCATGCGTCACTGCCTTTTGAGAGGAAAGGGAACGCGCTGTAACAGAGAGAAAGCGTTCCAGTGGACCGCTATATTTGCCTGAGGACTTTCTGCCATGCAGACCAACACTAAACTCCTCTATGCTGCTCTTGTTTCCGCTACATTGTTCAGACGGATGAGCTTTGATGCTCGCGGCACATCCCTGCTTCCACCCGTGTGCTTGCGCTGAAGGCATATTTGCCTCTTTTCCCACGCATGTTTGTCAGAATTAAGCGACGTGAACTTGGGTTGCAACATCATTGTTGTACAGTACAACAGACTCGCTCCGCGGATTAGAGCTCATCAGTCGGGCAGCGCTGGTGGTAAGTAACACTGCTCTCGTCCGAGCTAGCAAGGAGCAGCAGCCTGTGTGTGTGTGTGTGTGTGTGTGTGTGCGCGCACGCTTGTTTGGAGTTTTGTCCATGCTTTTATTAAGCCATAAAACAACGTTGATCTGTTGTGACTGACCTCGATGGATCACAAGATATCAAATTGAATTTGGCAGGCAGAAGTCTTACTGCAGATTTTAGTTACGGTGGTCATATCTTTTTTTTTTTTTTTTTGTCCTCCGTTTGACTGTTGACAGTTTGGGATGGAAAAGACCTGCATGGCAGCATTATGTTGGTGGATTTAATGACATATGTCCTTGAGATGATTGAACCGCAGACAGCTATTATGCTCCATGTGATCAGCGGCGTTGGATCAATCTTGACACTAAAATTAAGGAAGACACTAAACCATGAGCCTCCTGATGTTACTTCAACTTCAATCGCGTAGTCAGGCGTTGGGACACATTTCTGGCCCAAATTTAAAGTTCAAGAACATGAGCTGCGTTACTATTGTTGCATCAATACGCCCAATCCAGTAGCTACTGTCTTCATGTATCAGTATTGCATGTTGCCTATTGCTGCAAGTTTTAACACTTTGCACACATCTGTCGCAAACTCCTGAGTGAGGTGTGAAAGGTAGCAGCTCTTGAGTCAGCCTTGCTAGTTGTATCTGCTGTTGTGGATTTCATATACAGTAGCTTTGTTATATTTTTTCACAGGGCTTCCTGAAGCTAAGTTGCTGATGGCTTTGCCCTCTGTTGCAGTGACTCTGCTTTGTTTGAAGAAGTCCTTGAATCAGTCAGTGGGTTTCAGTCTGGTTTATATATATACATATATATATGTTGTGATATGAAATATATGGAGCTTTTTTCTAATTTTAAAGGCTGCGTTCCAGTAAAGTGATGTAATTTTCTCAACTTAGCAGACAGTTCTGCCTGTTTTCATGCTGGTCTTTACCCATGTAGTCGTCATATCTACATTACTAATGACTATTGATCAAAAATGAAATTGTATTAAAAAAAGTATCAATAGTCATCCCTACAATATTGTCACATCAGAGAGGGAATTTAATTAAAAAAAAAAAAAATAGAAATGCTTCAATTCAGTCTCCCACTACTAATGAAGTGCTTTACGAAAATTAAAAAATATCAAGATATTGAATGTCAAAATAGCCTAAAAATATTGGGCTATATTTTTCATCCGTTATTGTCCAGCCCTAGTATCAGTCTGTCTAGGTTGATCTGCCTTTTGTTAAGTCCTCTTGTATTGCTGTTAATCTTCAAAGCTGGACCAGGACAGAACATCTCACACCATCAAGCACAAACCACAAAAACTGCAGAGCAGAAAGAAACCTTGGTTGAACTTGTTCGTGGGTGGGAAGATTGTCATTGTGTGGTCTGCTGTTCTAGCAGAGGTTACAGAGACCTGACTGAGCCCAAAACCCCCTAACCGGCTTCAGAAATTTGAACTTGGGTTCAGAAGATTTAATTTAACATTAGTTTGGAATTAATGAGAATTATTGAGATTATATTTCATTGCTTTGTTACATTTCCCTTTTGGATACTCTCTGTATTGTCTCTTCTTGTTCATCAAATGAACCCTCATGTTATCAATAAACAGGTTAGCTTCTGTAGACTGACATACAGACAGAGGGAGAGATAGATGGATCGAGTGTAGCAGCTACATTAGAGAGACTTTTGGTTTTGCACAGATGTTGCATTTAATGGGGCTTAGAGATGTTTTGCACATGGCAACTTGCAGCAAAGCGGCTGAAACACCATGATATGCCCTCTGTAGTGCTGACTCACTCCTGCTTTGTTCAACCAAATGGTATAAAAAGTTTGATGAATACACATCTGCCCAAAAGACCTCCGTGTGTCTTGAAGGAAATTTTATTTATGTGTCCAATTAAAAACATCACATTATTCTCAAGTTTAGTTTCATTTAACCCAGTGAGAACACATTATATAAGAAAAGCCACTCACCAAAGCACCACCTAACGTATGGGTGTTGGCGATAACAGGAACATGTATAATGGGAATGTTGATATCTTAATAATACACATATGATAACACTGTAAACACTTAAGTCATTACAATGACTCACAAACCTTTTTTTTTTCTCGATCTGTTCATGTGTTGTCACAGTAAGTAGAGAATAATGTTGGATTGCTGCCCAACAAAACTGAAAAATTGATAAGGCCTTTCTGTTTGTGTATACTTTTTTGTTCCCCCTTTTTAATTATGGTTACAGACTCACTCTACACTTCTCTACCCATGTGCTTTGAGTGTAGTTCATCTGTCACAAAACACAATAGGTTGGCAATTAAAAAATAAAAAATCTCATTGTGATTATTTGGACTGCACTTGCAATGTGATTTGTGACATCAGAAGAAGTAATCGTGTTTACATTATCATTCTCATTTTCGTTGAAAAACATATTAAAAAGATTAAGGTGTGAATTTTGCAGGAATCTGTACCAAACAAAGGTGTTTTCATAAAGGATCATGCAGGTCTGTGTTTGACATCTCAACATTAGCAGGAATCGCCCCTGTCTTCTGTTGTCCAGGAATTACACTTGGATAAATAGTTCCCTACAAGTTAGTTAGTTTGTTTATTAGGATCCCCAGTAGCTAATGCTATGACATGAGCTAGTCTTCCTGTGGTCTGATACAAAAAAAACCACAATTCAACCATTGTACACATGCATACGTATGCATGCAAACAACATACTGCTTATAAAGATGCATTAAAAAAAAAAAACGGAAATGAAAAATAAAAACAAAAGTAGAAATAAAATAGAAAAATATTAAAATAGATATACAGCAATTATTAACCAAGATTAATCATTTACTTGTAAAAGTAATTGGAAAATAGTAAGAAAAACAGAAATACAGAAATCATCAACCAAAATGAGTCACCTACTATTCATAAAATTAGTTGTTAGTTGTGCTGTTTTATTTTTTTCTTCAAAATGCCTTTTTGAATTAGTTTTATAAATGTGATTGGGTAAAGAGTTCCATCCTGTAAAATACAGTAGATTTGAAAAGGTTTGTCCTCGGTCCAGGTGGTAATAGATGTCCTGAGCTGGCCCGTCTGGTCATATAATTATTTTCACACCCCATATTCCTTGGTCAGAGAAATAGTGCTGTCTTTCTTAGCTTGAATATTTGTGTGATTTAACACAGGCATTTTTTTAACTAACGTCACACATTTTCAGATACTTTCTGTTACGTGTATTGAATATGGAAGAAATGAAAGCAAACGGGACATCTCATAGATGAAGCAGTTTGGGGAAGAACGCATTGGATGCATGTCACTTATGTAGCAGATGTTGACGAAGAACAATGACACGTAGTAACCCTGGTATGGTCCTATAAGTCTGTACAAAATGATGAGTAGGCTAGTACAACTCTGCAACACCACAATATTTAAGTTGAAGTGGTATTTTGACAAACACATGTCCCCTTTAACAGATATTGTGCAATAAAATTGCAATAGGTCATATTGAGATGTTGATTAGGCCTACATTTTGATTACTTGTGCAGCCCTAACACACAATAAGCAAAGTTAAAGATGAATTTGACTGATAGTATTGTCTTTTTAAACTTTCTGTAGATATTACCCAAATGTTATTTGAATTTTTAAGACCATGACAATCTGATATTGTGACGGCCTTGATCTGAACATCTGGAGCGTTAAGTTCACTGTGTGTGTGATTTCCGGTAATTTCAATAGTTGCAAATTTGTCATTTTGCAAACTCATTTACAGTTTCAACTAAAAAAGTAAAGGTCTGTCACTGGACTTTTTACACCCATCTTGCAATATCACCTACTTGCGAGACCCTGATCTCAGTGGAGGATCCTATAACTTTTGCTAAGTGGTTTGTTTGTCTCCTTGCAGGGCAAATAAGACACACACACACACACACACACACACACACACACACACTGATGCTGATGGGGCGTCAGTAAAACCCACAGGTCAGTTTTGACTTGTCCTTACATATAAGAATAGCTGTTCTAATCAAAAGTTTCTTTCTCTCCATTTGTATATTTTGGTAACAATCTTTTGGGTTTTTGGGTGAGATGATTAACCAAATAGGACCTTTTTGTGGTATTTAGTGTGAAGAAAAGGAACATCTGGTTTGGCTCATTAGTAGAAGTGAGAGTCAGTGGTGAGGAATTTGAATGTTTTGCTATTTGAATGTAATTTTCTACTAATTATAGAACAGATTGTAATATTTTTGCCTACTTTCACTTCTCATTTTTCGGACCATTTGCAGCCTCACCCTCCGATTGGACCTCCCAGATGATCCTCTCAAACTCTGCTTACTATCCCGAGGTCAAAGCCTGAAAAACAAATTAGGCTTGCTGTTAGAGCTCTGGCTTTGTGAGCCAGCCTTCCAGAGGAAACATAGTCAGTGTTTACTTAACGCAAATCTCACCTAAAAAAGCTCACTTTGGTTTTCTTCTGCTATTTCTTCCTTGTTATATCTTGTGTGGTCTCTGTTTTACTCATGCAGTTAATTCTGTTAATAGTGGACCGCACTTTGGAACCATGCTATCATGTTTTCATATGTTAGCAGAGTTCAGTGTACGGCCATCAACTTGTCATTTTAATGAGACTGCTTACTGTTTGTTTTTTGAAAACAAACAGATCATACATCAGGAGGTCAAAAGGCATTGGAGCACACAGATTAATTCATGTTCTTTAATTTTGTAAACAGAGATAAATCCTGCAAGCAGCTACCTGGAGATGTGACACAATGTGCGACTGGTGATAGAAAGGACCACAAAGCCCAGAGATATGTGTTCCTGGTTCGGTATGTTGAGCGAATGGCCTGCAATGACCAAATGGAAATGAGCAGCAGCTGCCAAAATTCAACTGAGCAAACTTTCTCCTCCTAGAACTAATAATGACAATATTGATTTTTAAAGAACTGTGTGGGACAAAAGTACTGAGTCATAAAAGTGTGCTCTCCTGGCCTGTGCCTGGTTTTTTTGTTTTGTTGACACACACCCACAGAGTACCGAATGGTCATAGTGACAGCTATTACTATGTAGTAAAAAAGAAGCGCAATCACTGAAAATAACACAAAACAAATAGCAAGACTCAGTATCTTCTAATTTTACGCAACGTCAAGAAGAGTATAACACTCCGCTACAAGTATATGTAAAATGCTGCCGACAAATAAAGCTTAAGGATGGATAAAAGATGTAGTCTACTAAGTTTGAGTGAACATGTAGCCAAGTGCAAACAGACATTGGATTTGGGTAGCTTTAGTGGAGATCCTGTTGTCAAACATTAACATTTTGATGGTGCGTTACCGTGTTTTGAGGCAATCATCTTTTAGTGTCCTGAACAACAGATCCTGATGCTTTTCACTACAGATTTTACAATGTGGTGTGCTTTTAATTGGGACTAACCTTCCATGAATGCATGGCCTTAAATTGTTGTAGTTAGGTGAATTGTGACTTCGAAATGTAGAACTTCAAAAGACTTCTGAAACACTTTTCCTCTTGAAAAAACAAGGATGGAAGAAAAAAGCAGACTTAACCTGCGACTTGTAAGTATTAGCCTGGAGTATTAAGCTGCTGTGGTCTGTTTTTTGTCTGCTGTGCCTTCTTTCAGATGAACTCAAGTGTATCTTTGTTGACACTTCTACTCATAATCAAAATGTTTTTATTAAATCTGATTTAAAGCTGGATGGTTCCAATCCAAAACTGGGGATGCATGATGATGATAACAGATTCATGATAATGATAACGGATAATTACCTGATTCTCATTACGTTACTGAAAGCCCCCTTACACTTGATGCTAGGCTACTAGCTAACACTAACGCACCAATTGTGGCTGTGTGTCTGGAGCTGTGTGACACAACTTTATAGATCTCCAAATGGTTTTATAAAGCCAGACACTATCTCGTTAAGTTTTCCAACCTGTTTAAGACCTCCACGACTGATATAGTGTCGTAAAAATGGTTATATCGGCCGTAGTTAATGACAGAAAATTGCCAGTCCCCAACCCCCCCTCTAAACAGTCTTATACAAGCAGTCTAACTCCAACTCATCCACGTTGCTTTTGTTTTGTTGTACAACTCCTCTTATTTTGCCTTGAAAGGTAAGTAAGGAAGGTGCTCCATGTTTGCTGTATGTGGTTTATCTGTGGTATCTCGGGGAGGCATGGTACGAAGCAGCACTAGTGTAATTTGGTTGAGAAAAAAATGCTTTGCCTGTACGAGTCTGGAACTGCGATAGATAGAATGTGCACTGAAGCACAATACAAACTATCTCTATGTAATGACGGATTATTGTGTCCACCACGTAATGATGGACAGATTCTAATTGTTCATGGTCTAATGTCGTCATATCGCACACCTCCACCTGCATATATTTATATGTGCTGCTTTTGGTATTAAAATGGTTTTACACTTTATATCACTTAGTAACTGCCTTTAACTTAAAACAATCTTTCGACATACCCACTGACAACATCAGAAGTACCCTGGTTTGGAATCCCCCTCAGTGCATACAAACATTTTTTAAATAGCAGGAAGGAGGACTTGTATTACACTTTGAGTGAAAAGGACAAAAAAGTAAACCAGCTCTGTCCTTTACAAAATTCTTCATCTATATATGGAATTGTTTAGTGGTGTAGATTCAAGATAAAATCTTTTACTGTATTTAATGACAGAATAAGTTACCCAACATCTGGGAAGGTGGAAGTTCACATTAAGGATTTTGGGACACTGAAAAAAAACAACATTACAAGGTCAAAAATCATCATCATTGTCACAGAAAACACGTGCATGGATTCATTGTGTCTCCTGTTCATTCTGCAGGCGTATTTCACTAAGGATGCAGCTTTACATGCAGGCGCTTTTGTGAGGCAAAAAGGTTTTATTATAGCCTGCAGTTTCTTTGAAAGGTTTCCTCATAAAAGCGGTCAAAATGTTACAAATGGGCACCAGATTTAGCTATTCTGACTGGATTAAACTCTGGGATTATGCATTTTAGAGTTGATTTCCTATTGTGAGCAGAACACACGTGTTTTTCTGTAGAGTGTGTGTCTGTGGTTAAGAAAAATCAGCTGCTAGGTGAAAAGGGGTTTATTAAAAAGGGATTTAGAGTCATTTATTTCCATACTGATGGTACGCAATCTCATCGTGTGTGTGTGTGTGTGTGTATGAAGACACTTTCTTACAACTCAATGAATCTTGATGCATTAGTCTGACATAGGGCTGGGCGATAAAACGTTAGCGATATATCGGTGATAGACCTGTCATCGATACAATAAAAAAAATAGGGTGATAGAACGTGTGACAGTTAAACTCATGGCTGAATGAAAAAACCAGGAGTGCTTTTCCTCTATGGCTCATAAACAGCCTATCATGTCCCTAAGTGTGCTACGAGTGACAAGCAAACAGCCAGTCATTTAACAGACAAACCCCTCCTCAGCTTATTGACAGATGATCATGTTCCTGGACAACAGGCAGCGCAAGTGACGCAGTAACAGCCAATGGATTTGCTTTTATGGCACCAAGCGTGTGAAACCACAACAACAACACAGAAATGAGAAATGTGTGCAGAGGGAGAAGACGTACAGTAGAGTTGGGCGATATAAAATAAGTTTTCCAACCGACCGCCGTCAGTTCTTCAACCGGCGATGTGTCAGCACGTGCAGCAGGTCATTACTGCTATTTACACTGTAGATGGACTGTCTAATTATGTAATGTTACAGCAGCTTTTTCTCCTGCAAGACAAGCGCTTCATGCCCATGCGTAGAAGCGTACAGGGATGAATGGATGGATTGGTGCTTAAAAAGTTCAGATACAATATGCTGCGCGTCACTTTCAGTTTTTGCACTCACGTAAAGTTTGTGCGTAATCATCGCTTTATTGTTATCTTCAGCTCAGGCAACATGCACACAGGGCCATGCTCCACAGGCATTCTGCTCCTGAATAAGTATTTATTTTGATAGATGAGCCTCATGTTTATTTGCAACCTTTTGATAGTGTTAGCATTATAATTATTAGCCGTGTGCCTTAAAAATAAGGTTGTTCAAAATAAAGTGGTTAAATGCAAACTTTTTCTCATTTTTTTCATTATTAAAGACAGATCATTAAAAAATCAGCAATAATTATTGAATTCGACTGATGAAATATTTTATATCGATTTACTTTATAGCTGTATTGTCCAGACCTAATCTGATTGTTAATATTGATGTAAATATAATAATGACTGCTGACATCCTTACTTAAAAATGCATAAATTCTACAAACCATCTAACAAGAGGAAGCATTAGCACGAGACTCGTTGGCAAGCAAAATAGCTGCAGCTGTTTGTGCCAGTTTGTGATTTATTTCGTTTGTTGTCGCTTTCTTTTTTTATGTCCAGTTTGAACTAAGATGAAATGGTTGCAAGGAATGTTGTAGCGGAGTAAACTAGCCTGTCTCAGCCTGAGCTTGAACCATCTGTTGCTTGCAGTAACCCAGTTGTCAGCAGAAGTGAGTCAGAGAGTGGTGACCCAATCAACTCGTATTGACATCACCTGTTGCTAAGGAGCGCAGCATAGAAGGGTGAATTAGGTCAGAGAGTACAGAGAGTGTAATTGATTTTTCATTTCCACGTTCTAGTGGCAAAGAAAATATAATGGTAAGAACAGGGCTTATTGGAGACCAATTTGGCAGTGAATGGTGTCATATTTTAACTACTATTATGTTGTTTAATCAGGTTTTGCACCATAATGACAAAGTTAGGCCAAAAAGTTGTATAGTTTCACCTTGTAACTTCAAAGAGCTCACAGTATAAGCTAGCTGTGACGTGAGGTTCTTAAGTTTGTGGCTCAAGGTAGAAGAAGATGAGTTATGCAACTTTGTTAAATACACACATGTGTTTGAACACTTTGAGTGATTATGCAGGAAATTTGAAGCTGATAACTTCTGTGGTGTTCCTGTTTCAGGTAATTAAATATTGCAAGTCAGTGCTGTCTGATAAAAATGGACAACACAAGCTTTTGTGCAGTCATCCAGGAATGCATATTTGAACCAGTTCAACACCCACCCTGTTCACCTAATTTGACACCCTCAGACATCTGCCTCTTACTCAAAAATGAAGAGGGACCTCAGTGGTTGCCATTATGATAGTGATGACAAATGGTCCAGGACACCAACATCTGCAAATAATGGTTGCATATATCGCATGGCCATTGGACTCAGTGTGAAAATGTAGGAGGGGACAATGTCAACACATTAAACGTGCCAGGTCTTCTAACGTGAAAATTATCAATCACCTCCAGCAGGTTTAAGTAGCTCCGGCATAGATGAGAGCAGGGCTTCCTGGCCACACCTCTGATTTGGTGAAAACAAACCATCCTCGTTGACTGGCGGTATATTCAAATTATCCAACATTGCAAATTTAATTGCTTTAAATAAGAATAGAGCATTTCTTTTGGGTGATAGGAGCACATGTACTAATGGCCAGCCAGTCCAACTCCTTTGTAGTATCTTTGCCGATCATCGATTGGCGTCAAAAAATGAAGGAAATACGGGTTTGTCAGTGTCCTTTAAGCCTACATCCATTAAAGTGGACTGATGACCCCACGCAATGGCCGGAGGTATCATATCCTGACATATACAACTACCTCAGTGAATCTCCAGGTAATTAGCTTCTTACACCTTCTCTGCCATTAGTAGTAGTAGTAGTCTGTACAATGTGGCGTTACTGTTAATTAATTGCTCAGCAGGGGTTTTAAGCTAGCACCTGCAACTGTAACAGACTATTCACAGTATTCTCATGATGTTTTTGCCGTACAGTAATATGACACAAAGCCACAGCTCATGGCCATAACCACTTTGTTCACCTGTTGTTTATGACCAAGATGTCTGTGATACTATGAATAAAGACAGTGGTAATAATTCCATTCTATCTATCCAAAAAATGAAGAAAGAAGCCACTTTGTAATGCAAAAAAGTTTAATTCCTTAAAAATGCATCATTTACTGCGCTTTTGGGGGAATTTAACACAGATATGGCATAATGAAATACATGCAGACCACTATAAGTAGTTAATAGTAGTATTAAAGTGGTCTGAATGTATTCCATTTTTAGTAGTTAATAATAGTATTAGTAGTAGCATTGTAGTGCTCTGCACATATTACATTAAGCCTTATTTGTGTTCATCTGCCTAATAAATGCTGTAAAGGGTAAATTTTTAAGACAGTTTTTTGCAAAGTAAAGGAAATCACACAAATATACATATTGTGTATATA
>JAQLOL010014378.1:0-11576 GCA_029783665.1 Naso thynnoides
GTAATGTGATCTTGTTAAAAAGAATTTTATAAATTGGTATGGAAAAAAATATCGTTCAAGAGCCGGTATCGAATCAAGGTGTCCATATCGCTATCGCTATCGCAAATTTTTGAACGATACCCAGTAATATGTGAGTATTTGCATGAAAAAATGAGACCATTAGTCTGATAACAAGGTTTATGTGTTCATGTGGATGTTAGATATCTGTGCTGTTGGCAGTTCTGTCATTGATGCTGTATCCCCGGTCGCTCCGTCACTGAAGGTCATGAGGTCAAACCTCCTCTTCCTCCATCGCCCACTCGCCCTGTTGATGGCCGGTGAGCGTTCGTGTCCTTTCGTGTTTGATGGCAGCTGTCGGGTGGCCTCTGCTGAGACACCACATTCACTGGAGACTTGATGTGTTGATCCCTCTCTGTTCTTCGTGCATTTCATTAACATTCAAGCAGCCTCACCTGCAGCACTCTCCGCTAGCTGAGGTGGAGTCGGAGTGTAATTATTTTGGACAGCAGTGAGGCTCGTTCTGGAAAGATCCTCCCTCTGACACCACAGTGACTCTGGAGTAATGTGCTGTTGGGCTGGTCCACAAAACCTGCTGAGGTTCAGGTTTGACAGAATTTAAATACTATTCAGATGCATGTCACCTCCATGTAAACCACTAGCTTACTTGCTGTTTTGCCCCCTGAGGCTTCCTGCCGTGTTTTTACGGCTTTGGAGGTATTTGCATTTTACACCTGATGTTAATGGCGGACGTGCCTTCTGCTGCTGTAAGTCACAGTTATAAAGTCGGTGTCTGAGCTCCTGGACCGTCGAAAGAGGACGCTGTTGTTAGTTACATCCATCACTTTTGTCTTTTTTTTTCTTCTCCTCTTCATTTCTTTTCCTCTTCTTGTCTCTCTTCTCTCCCTTTTCTTTCCTGTCTCTCCATTTTTCTGATCATGTGTCTCTTTTCCTTCCCTTTTTGTCGTCCCACGTCACCTCCCTCCACCCTTTCCTTCTCTTTCTGCTCCCATCCTCTCATCTTTCTTTCTTTCCTGTCACTTTCTGTTGCTTCTCTCACTTTTTTCTTGCCATGTCTTTCCTCTTCTCTTGTTCCTCAGCGTCTCCTCCTTTCCTGCTCTTTCCTCTCATGTCATCTAAATTTCTGCTTTCCTCTTCCTTTTGCTTTGCGTTTTCCTCTCTCCTCTTCATTTCTTTTCTCTCACTTCTTGTCCTTCCCTTGCATTCCCCTTCTCTCCGTGTTTCCTTTCCCCTCTTTTCTTCTCTCTTGCAATGTGCTCTGCGTTAATTATCACTAATTTGTCTCCTCGAGCCAGTGTTTATTTTTCTGCCACCTTTCATCCTGTGTCTTTCCACCCTGAAGCGAGTTATTAAACCCAGAGAGAGATTCGAAGACTTGTCAGAGAGTGGAGAGAAGGACAAGAACAACCATTCACTCCACAGCAGTGTGTGTGTGTGTGTGTGTGTGTGTGTACGTGTGTGTGTGTGTGTGTGTGTTGCCTGATCCTCTCCAGTACAGCTGTCAGGGCAGCAGCCTTTAAACAGGCCTCATTCAGCTGACACACACACACACACACACACACACACACACACACTCTTTGCAGGTTTGCACTCCTTCAGTTTTTGCTGCATGGATTCATTAGGTGAAGTATCACACTCACTGTCCCTTTTTAATTTCCTGAAGTGTCCTTGAGAGCCTTTCGCATGTTTTTTCTTGAAGCGATGTGTTTGGCATCATTCATGAGTCCGTGAGTCGGTTTACGCCTGGGAGAGACCAGAACGCACGAGTGTGTGTTAGCAAATGTGTTAGTCAGGTAAAAATGAACCCTCTGAAATTCAAGAATAAACAACCACAACCGCCAAAACTGGCAGCACCTCAGCCGTGGCCGCCCTTTTACCTTCTTAATATCACTTATTTAGAAGCTACCATTCATTCAGGTTGTTGTGTGTGTGCAAGTCAGAGCTGCGGCTGGTAACTTTTGCCAGCTAGCGAGCTAACCTTAGCTAAACCATGAGACTTGTTGGGAAGCAGCCTCCCCTGCCTGTTTTTGCTCCGGCTCACGCTTTATTCCGTTTGTTGTCTCTCTCTCTTTTAAGTCCAGTTTGAACTGAGACCAAATGGTTGCAGGGAAAGTCGCAGTGGAGTAAACTGTTGGGTTTCGAGCTCGAGCCGCCGTACGGCGTCTCCTGCAGACACTCTGTTGTCGGCAGAGGCGAGTCAGAGCACGGTGAGCTAATCAGCTCGCACCGACGTCACCTGTCGCTGAGAAGCAAAGCACAGACCAGCCAATCGGGACAGAGAGTACAGAGACTGTCACTGATTGGGAGTGATAGGATTTTTTACCAATCCTGAATACAGAGGCATGATGGGAAAACACAGAGATCTCGCAATACTCTCAGACCACCTCAGTTACTAACAGCTGTCTATGGGTGTTAGGACATTTTCTCCAAAAAGAAAACCAAAAAGTTGTTGATGTTTACCCCAAAGTTACTAATTGCAGCTTTAAGGAAGAATCAGACAGAAAATTTAAAGACAATAAAAAATGTGAAAGAGATAAAAACTGAGAAGGAGAGGAAGACAAAGTTTCATAGACAGTTGAATAGAAGAGAGCACTGAAGAAGAGGAGGGAAGAAGACAGAGTGTGAGGAGATCTGTTGGTAAAGTGAGGAGGAAGAGGGAGGAAGGAGCTGATGAAGGGCAGAGGGGAGGAGAGGGCACCGTGTCAGGAGGAGGCAGGCGGAGGTGTCGTCACACGCCGCTCGCTCCGTCCCCACAGACGCGGCTGTAATCTGGGCCTCGTGTCCCACAAGGCCTGCTGGGTGATTCGTCTTAGTTAGGAAGCTGTCTCGGCGACTCTCTGTGGACTGCAACACATAATCATACACACACGCACACACACACACACACACACACGGCCAACATGTCTCGTTAAAGAGCTGGAGCTGGAAACTTGATTGGGTGAACACGAGCGCACACACACACACACACACACACTGCACACACTCCCGCAGACTTCATGTTAATATCCTTGTAGGGACCTTTCACCGCCTTCTCCTCCCTCTCAACGCAGTCTGAACCGCCACATCCTGTGTGTGACTTTAACACCAATATTAGCCGTTATTAATTTGACTTTTCTCTTAGCCGCCTTTACGTGCTCGTGTGTGTGTGCGTTCTAACGTAGGACTGCGGGGCTGGAGGTCTCAAACTTCCTCTAAAAACACAAGTCATGAATTCACAGCGTTGGCCTTCTGTCTGCGTTTTTGACCAACATCCCTCTCAGTTTTGATAACGTCAGTTACTTCGGCCACACTGCTGAAACAGTGTTTAGTCAAGCAGACCAGCTGAGAACTTGTTGTTACTGAGTTTGAGGGTCAGTTTTTGGTCCTGGAAATTGTGGGAATTGAACGATTGAGATTTAGATTCAGAATTTAATGTTTAGCTGAGGACGTGCGTGTGATCCTCTGTGCTTTTATTGTGAAGAAGCTGAGAGGAAATCAGATGAGAGTCAGCCGACTGTCACTTTCTTCTTCGGCATCTTGTGGCCGAATAACGCCGTCTGTTAGCAGGGACCGTGTGATTCAGCTGAGAGCTCTGGGAAAAGCCAGTGAGAGGCTCTGTAGTTGAACTTGTTTCGTTTAATATTAAAAACACTTTGGAAATAAATTATGAGTTGAACTGAATATTTCGTACTGGTATTTTTTTTATTTTTTTAGTCACATTTTGATTGTTTTTGACTGTATTTTCAACCTAAAGCTGTTTGAAAAGAGTCAAAAAACATCTGAGCCACCTACAACTTTTGTCATTTAAAGGAAAGTTTTCCTGCTCCTGTCTGTTAAATGTGATGCTCTGAGGACGGCGTGCTGTAACAATCAGGGTAAGTGTCCTTCTGTTGGATGTACAGTCAGCCACGAGTGCTAAATGCTATGACGTCAACCTTCTGTGGGCGTTAGAAATGTCTCGTTCAGTGGAGGACAGGCGGTTTCACTGACATCATCTTTCTGTTCCTGTTTCTACTGTTTTTGTTCCTATTTTGCTGATATTTGAATCTCTGTTGTGACAAACAACAAAAGACTGTCAGTGACAACATATCTATTGTGTTACTTCCTTCACATTGTTAACGGAGAACTGAGCTTTAGCCTGTGGAAATTATCATGAGGTAAAAAAGTAATTAGACTTATCTGATGTTGTCGGCCTCATTCTTCACTGATTGAAAAAAAAACTTCTCTGGACTCCAGTCGGAGTTTTTCCTTGTTTGCTGTTTTAAAAATAAAAATAATGACTGCGTGTCCCGCATGTTGTACAGTATTGTGGTTTCCAGTGTCAGGCACGGTCGACCCGCTGCACAGCTGGTTCCTCGAGAAACATGTTTGATGTTGAGCGTCTAAAATCTGATGCTTTGCATTGAAATGTTCGTTTTCTTTGTTCTGCAAAAATCTTTAACCTAAACTTAAGTTTAGAATCCTCAGTCCATGTAAAAAACCAGGACCCAAAACCAAAATAGCTCCGTCAAAATACCACACAAAGACGACGTAACCGACTGAAACGTCTCCCGCTTATATAAACACACTAATTACACACACACAGGAAAATGGGGTTTTACGAGGCAGACTCCCCGCTGGTGCAAG
Organism: Naso thynnoides; assembly: GCA_029783665.1. NCBI lineage: Eukaryota > Metazoa > Chordata > Actinopteri > Acanthuriformes > Acanthuridae > Naso > Naso thynnoides. The sequence goes on from JAQLOL010014378.1 coordinate 4,624, forward strand.
TTTCATGCATGTAACTGCATCCGGAATGGTTTTGTTTGTCTCACTTTCTCATTCGCTCTCTATCTCCTGAAAACACACATTTAATTCTCATTCTGTGGATTAAATGACTTTGTGCAGAGCGAACGAAATGGGAAGGAAAGTAGAGCAGATTCTCTTCCTCTCTTTCTCTCCGCCTGCGTTCTGTTTCCATCGCTCCTCTCAGGAGCTTTAACCGGTTCTGCTGTGTCTTCCCGTGATTCTCCAACCTGACCCGTTAGTCTGGTTGTTTCCGTCGAGTAACCACCAGTTCACTGCATCTGTCCGCTCTCATAAATCTGCCTTAAAAAAGCCTCTGAATCATGATTTTAAAACTTTGTGTTTTATAATGTAGAGACATTCAGATCTGAGGGGGATATTGTCTTTTAAAAGCCTACAGCCAAATATTTGATTTTTATCATCTCTGCAAGAGTTATTTTAGTTAAAGGGTGACACATCCACTTAATCTTTTAATGGACTTTTCAGTAAAAGCCGAGTTTAAAATAATTATTTTTAAGTTCTAAATCTGAAGAGAATTAAACTCAGTCAAATCTGGCTGTAGGGAATCTTAGCAACTTGTGTTATTTAAATGTGGGAGTCTTTTCATAGACAGTCTCAGTTGTGTAGAAATCAATAAGTTATTAATAATAAAAATCAAAATGCATCACTTTAGGCCAGAGTCTGAGAAAGAACCTGATTATTGGACAATGTTAATTTGTAACAACAAACAGAAATCATTTTGGTCAAAATTCCTTTAATTTACTTTTGAAAAGTCGTCACCAAAAAGTCGCCTGTGCTCTCCAGCGGACAAACTTTGTTGTATTTATTTATTTATTTATTCATTTGACATTTGTGCTCCAGGTTCATGTTTGTGGTCCAGTGTTTGTCAACAGTGTGCCTCTGCGACTTGCCTGTATCATTCTTAAAATTTAATATTTAAAGTCAATTTGGACTTTTACGTTTGGGAGCCCATGTTTTTCAAATCAGTCAAGCTTTGGAAATCCTCTCGTGTGCGCCTGGCATTCCTCAAATTACACACAAAAATGAAAAACACAGGTTGTAGTCGTCAGAGGTGCCCGGGTCTGAAAAGTCATCAACATCAGTTTTCTACAAATGACATTTGGCCCGAGCTCCATGTGTGTTTGTTTGTGTGTGTTCCTCAGTTTCTTTATAATTCAGTTGCTTATTAAAGCTTGTTGGCAGTTTGCTTGATGGTCTCGGACACGAGGTGCGTTTAATTTATTCTTCTGTCTGGTCCTGCGAGGGTTTTTATTCTTCCCCTGCGTGCCCCTGGCATTATTAAAGACATTAATCACTGGGATCGGACGCCTTGTTTCAACTCTGTCCTGCTCCCACACTGCAGCCTGAGTCACACACACACACACACACACACACACACTGGGGTAATTTGGTGTCAACAGTTCCGCTGTATATCTTGTGAGTTCTCTTGAAATACAGCACAAATATAAGTTCCTCATGATGAAGCGATTAGAAACAGAGCGTCGGTGTGTTTGTGTGATTCTCACATTTGTTTATTAATTTTATCGTTTCATGAGATTCTCATCTGAATGAAAGTACACTAACTCCAGAGTGAAGTTTCACGAGTGGAAATGTTTGATGAAATGAAAATTGTAGATCTGCGTTGGCTGCCATTTAAGCCACGACAAGAATATTCGGCGTGCGTGCGTGCGTGCGTGCGTGCGTGCGTGCGTGCGTGCGTGCGTGCGTGCGTGCTGTAGCAAAGCACAACACCTGTAAGAATGTGGAATTTGAATACATGAAGGTCGGTCCAAAGATTCTGCTTTGGCGGATCATTACGATTAAAGCTGAGGTAGGCAGTTTATTTTTGGTGTCGCTAGGCAAAAATCCCATAATAACCTTTCAGCATTTTGTAGTTGAGCTGGTCTGACAGAACACTAGACTTCTGCACCTCTCCTCGGCTCTGTGCACTGAGGGAAATGTAGACCACGACAGACACTTTTTGGCCGACCACAGGTCGTTTCAGAGAGCATGTGTTCCCACAGGCTGCTCCACAAAGTCAGATGCATGTTCACGTCGTGTCAGCTAGTGAAGGTGCGACACAATGGCAAACAACGCAGGAAGAACAGTTGCTCCTCCAGCTTCAGCAACAACTTAAAAAACAACAAAGCAACTGAGAATGCTACAGCTAGCTTGATTTCAAGATGTTGCTAACCTCAGCTTTAAAACACCAACACAGCATATGAGGGTGCAGAAGAAGAAGTATTAGCATGACTACACAACTACTGATAAATTCTTGTTCTATTGACGCAGGATTGTTCAGCCTAATCTAAATATTCAGTTACATATCACAACTGTCTGTGTTTGCCAGGTGCAGGACATTTATCCAGAGGAATCAGTCTACAGAAAACATGACCTCCGTTTCAAACATTTTAACATCGCTGCTTCTCCTCCTTTGGTGTTTAATCCCTGATTGTCATCTGTGTGAATATCACATATCTGCTCGTGCTGCTGCTGCAGTCCGGCTCGCTGTAACCTTTCTCTGCTCTGACTTTGGACTGAGAAGCTGTCGAGTTGTCGTATTGTTTTGACAAGCAGCCTCTTGAGCTTTCCCTCCTCACAAATCTTTTCTCCACCCTGCTCTCGTCTCTCACACCCTGCTGACTGGTGCGTCCCTGGGGAGCAGAGCTGCCAGCTCGCTGACATAGTGTGTGTGTCTGTACCGCCTCTGTGTTCGTGTGTGTGTTTGTGCGCGCGCGTGTGTTTGGAAGATATTACTACACTGATGGATGATAATAGAAGGACTGCACGCTTGCACTCATGTGCTCGTAGTTCACAAAACTCATCCGTTAACCAAAAGGGAAGAAACTACAAAGAAAGGAAATTTTTCAACTTTAAATTTGGTGAGTTTGTGGACAACTTGCCTTAACTTTAAAGTGTAAAACTTTATCGTACACAAAGTTTTACAATTAATTATGGGGCTGGCAAGCTCACGGAAGCTTCTCGGTGGAACGTAAAAGTTGGAGTGATTATGACGCTGTGTATTTAAATCACATAATTCAAATATTTTGTATTCACTCTCTCTCTCTGAGGTAATGTCAAGTGGTTGTAATGCATTTAAATGCTTTCTACAAGCCTGATCAGATTCATAGTTTCTCAGCCGTGTCAGATCAGAGCTGTGTCTAATTTGCGAATGCAGCACATTTAGTGAGGCCGAAAAGTTTTCTGAGAATGTAGCAAAACAGTGTTGAGAAGTTTTTCCCTGCGTTTATATTCAGAAGTCTTTTATGGGAGTGCACGTTCCAGCGTGGCGTGCCTCCTCAGATGTTTGAACTGCCTCGTGGATGTAAATGATGTCCTTCCTTTAAGACTAAGAAGGCTTGATTTAATATTACTGCATCAAAATACTTTGAAGTTTGTGCTTAGATTTCATCTTTCAAAGCTGTTTTGAAAATCAAAACACTTTAGGTTTTATTTTTTTCCATCACTGGTAGATTAAATCAGTGCCAGAGGAGCGCTCACATTCTGCATCAAGGGTCGGGATGAAGAGGCCACGTACGAAAACTAAAACAGACATGGAGTCGTTCTCAGTCATGTCAGCGGACAGCAGCAGCAGTTCCGGTCAAGCTGCTGAATCCTTGGCAATAGTGTCAAACAGTCCAGCGAGTCTTGGGCCAAATCCAAGTCTGTCTTAACTGCTTCACTAAACCCGCGCCAGCAGCCAAATGTGGAAGTACTTCACTTTTACAGCCAATAAAATCAGACACCTAAAAGACACCAGAGCCCCTCGGCTACAGCTTGTGCAAAGCTGTCGAGTCCGATCCTGTATGCAAACACAGAAGCTCAGACCGGGATGTCAAAACCAATAAAACTTTTAGCTGATAGTTATTCAAGAAAAAATGGCTTTTCATTGCAGCAGAAACACCGTAACTGTAACATTTCACAACGTGATTACCACTCATTTAAAAAAAGGTCAACAATCAAACGTGACTATGAGTTCACAATCAAGCTTTGAATTTTTTTTTAAACTGACAAAAAAAAAAAAAACATCAAAGAAGTGCCACACATCCAAGAAAAGTAGAAATCATGAATAACAGAGAATATAAAGTTTGGAGCCCATTTTTCAGAACTCTGCAGTGTTTGTCCTTCAGTTTGGCAAATGACTCAACGCAGGCTTGGATGGCAGCAAAGAATCTAATGAGCAGGAAGGCAAAAAGTCTTGCAACACATTTATTTGATTTGAGGGAGAAGTTTGGGGTTTTTTTTGCACTATTAAAGGGTTCGTTACGATCATGTACGTTGGTAAATAGCGACATTATGACGAATGATGCAGTCCTGAGAGCTGGAGCTCGTTACTGAGATCACCGCTGGCTCAAAACAATGGAGGGAAAGTGGTCATTGTGAAAAGCCATTTTAAAAAAAAAAAACACAAGAAACAAGAAACTCACCGAGTCGTCAGTGGCGTCTTCTCATGTACCGACACTGTAACACGAATGCAAACACCAGCGTTTAACCCAGAAACCGCTCTTTGAGCTGCTTCAGAAAACAAACAAACAGCTGTTTCTGCGTTGTACAGCCTTGTTTACATTTCTGTTACGGTGTTGGAACATCAACAGGACACGGCTGACGATCCGGTGAGTTTCTCATCTTTTGAAACGAGCCTTTGTTGTGTTGTTTGACCCTTTCCCTCCATTGTTTTCAGCCAGCAGTGACGTCAGGAGCTCCAGCTCTCAGGACTGCATCGAGCGTCGTAACAGCCTTTGCTGTAGAAGACTGATGAGTGTTAAGATCTTTACTACGAGGCTTGATGTGCGCAACAACAAACGAATCCTTTAACTTTTTTAAATCCAGGCCTTAGATGCAGGTATTTTTGTCCCTTTGCTCCTATTTACAGTTAAATAGTCACATTGACGCTCTCATTTTTCTTCGGTCATGTACTTGTGCTCAACTGTCGTCAGCTCGATGCTGTATTTTCGTCGCACGTTGATCCGCCGTCGTAACTCACAGAAAATAAAAAGTAGCTACGCCGCTCGGACACAACGAGTTCGTGGCTTCAGCTAACCCTGCAGATTGACGTAAAAGGCGTCACTGCGTGCGCGCTGCTACTGATTTAGTGAGGGAACGGCGCCACGGACACACGACACAACACAGGCTTGTGTTTACCTGCTCAGTTTGAGATGTCTTATTCTGAAACACACCAATAATAATGGAAAACCTCAAAGGTCCAGCTTCCTCTGATGGGCTGACTCTCTGCTGTTCATAGGAGGTTTGCTTTTTTTTTACCACCTCAAGTCATCGGAGAGTCATTTAAGCACCCAAATGTATTTAATTTAGCTCGTTTTTTTTAGCTGCAAAGATCTGAGAAAGAGTGAGAGAAGTTTCTTCAGCCGCTCAGTTTGCTCAGCATGTGAAGGGACGGCACTGCAGGATGTTTGGCACGTGCACAGTCGAGTCATTCCGATCATTTGATTTTCACAACCTCCATTAGTCTCTTTCTGTCTGATGTAGGTTGATTATTTCAGACTTGTTTGTTTTCCTCGCCGAATGGACCCGAAACTGTAGTTTTGGCTGCGTTAAACTGATGTTAAATTGTTTACATTGTGTCTTCTGAAATACACAAAAATGTGCACAAACAACACTTCCTGTTCAGCTCTGGACTTAACATCTCATTACTTTTTTTTTTAAACTTAACTTTAATGGAAGAGTTTTTCTGGAAGGTATTTCCTAATTACATTCTTACACCGTGCAGGTGACGTATCAAAAAGCTAAACAGGGTTATAATATCTGTTATTTTCCTCAAATCACAGATGTGAAACATTATTGTAGCTGCAAGCACGAACAGAAAGCTAGAGAAGGACACTGGTAAAATATTACTCGGACAATATAAAGGAGACAGAACAGAGAGAAACCTGGAAAAAGAGAGAAGGAGGTGGACTACAGGCGTGTGCTGGACATCGTTTTTTAACATTCTGAGACTTTTACATATTAAAACCATGTTGGAGAATAAATCAAGTAATCTTCTGGATAATATGTGCAAGGTAGTGGAGCCTGCATGTAGTGAGCTGTAACTTTAGTCGTGTTGGTGTGGAGGGTTTGTCCCCTGCTGCTGTGATTGGCTGTTGCTTCTGCTCCCAGTGGTTATTTTTAACACTTTCTCAGACTTTCAAGGAAAAAGCTTCAATTTCATGTTTTCGCACTTTTTGCTGCCAAGTTCCTCGTTCAAAAAAATAGATGTGTAAAATTCCAGTCAATATTTTTAGCTATGGATGATTACAGTGACAGACTGCATGAAAATTTCCATTTGTTCATTAGTTGGTCAGTAGAAAAATAATAAGTATTGTTGTGATTATTGATTAATTTTTGCTGATTCCAGCTGATTCCAGCTTCTCGTGTGAGGATTTGCTGCTTTCATTGGCTGAATATGATAATAAACTGAATATCTTTGGACTGTTGGTCAAATAAAATAAGTGATCTGATCATATCACTTTGAAGTAAGAGAGACTTAAAACAAGCGATTCGTTCATCAAGTGAGAAAATAATTAAGTGATTAATCCATGATGACAATAAGAATTATTTGTAATCCCGTTTATTGTATTTCCATGGTTACCGTCAGTTACACTCATGAAGTTAAACTGTTGTTTAGGTTGTCTTCTATTAATTTTCACACAGACGAATAACAGCCAAACTATTCTATGACTAGTGTGGAATATTATCCTTAATGTTGTTGCTTTGTGTAGATTCTCTGCTGACACGGATTTTATATCTTAAAGAGTAACTAAACACCTGAGCCACTTTTTTCAGCTGAGAACTGAGGTTAAGAAGTATTTAGTTGTGTTTTTGATTGATTCAGGTCTAAATCTCGACATTTTAGTGCAAATTAATTAGAGATGCACCGATCCAGTTTTTTCCGATCCAATCCGATACCGATACCTGGTCTGAGCGTATCGGCCGATATCTGA
>JAQLOL010014379.1:0-11576 GCA_029783665.1 Naso thynnoides
ACTAAAAAACTCCAGACAGTGGAACAGAACCCCTCCGCTCCGCGTCAGGGTTCTATTCCACTGTCGGGAGTTTTTTTTTTTTCAATTAATCACCGGCTCACTATACATTATCCCTTACTTATCCACTTGCTGTCAGCAAACTCAGTCATATGTTCTTCTTCAGCAGGTCCTCAAATGCCTCAGTCAGTACGTTTACATGCACTTTAAGTCAAGCTACGGTTATAGCTCGATTAGGTTAATAAATTGGACTTCTGTCCTTTTTCAAGTTTACAAGTGCTGAGAGAGAATCGATTTATATTTCCGACTCTGCTACACTAGGCGGCGGTTAGCCAAACATGCTACAAACAAGTTAGCAAGTGGCTAGCGGAATCCATGTTGTACAGTGAAAACAGACAACTTTACAGCGCTGTATGCTTCATATCTACGCTTTACTTCTGATACAGATTCGATGCATGCCTCCTCTTGTGCTCACGGGACTCTTGTTCTGTCACTGGCCTTCTTCTGTAAATTTATGCTGTTCGAATTCTGGGTCAAAGACGCTGCAGGGACTATAAAACATGCGCAGAACGGCTAGTGTGAGTCTGTTTGAGGAGCATACATGCAGGAGTAATTTGATTCCCAATCGCATTATCTGGGTGTGTTAGGTCGACTTTGAGAAATTTAATATAGTAGAATTTCAGTCGGACTAACATGTTTACATTTAAAAGTTCGGTTTAAGCTGGACTAACGCAATAAAATCGATTTTCTTTAACATCATGTAAACGTACTGACTGATAGTACAATTTTAAAGTTATACACAATATGCAGAAATTTTCACTGGTTTTGAAAAAAAAAAGCTTGGTTGGTGGATATTTTCTGTCTACCAGAGTCAAAAAGATAATTTCGGACATTGCTCTGATGTTTACACCACTCAGGTCCACCCTTTGCCTGTGCTGCTGCGAGTAAAAGACTAGAGGAGACACTGAATGGACAACAATAAGCATCATTGCACCACAGTGGGAGGTTATTTAAAACAGTATCACTTGAAAAGGGTTTCTAACTCCCTAATTTACTTTTATTAGTTAAGCTAAATTACATTCTTGGTTTCCCAAAAATCTTCAGTTTATGTTAATTTAAAACAAGAAACGGCAGCAAATACTCACACAGAAGAGGTTGTAACCAGGTACTCTCTGAAAATCACTGCAAAAATCAATAATAGATCGACTGAATGCCTTGCTTTCCCGCATTAATTTTCTACAATGGATATAAAAACCTCTGACAAAAAATCTCTAGTCAAGGTCCACTGAATATCTCTTTACCATAGCATCCATGGTCTTAACTAAAAAAACAAAACAAAGTTTAAAAAAAAAGTCAATCTTGACTTAAGGCAGCGGTTCTCAAATTTGGAAGAAGAAAAATTTCCGGGCCCCCCACCCCCACCCCAACAAAATTAGCACAAAACATGTCAAGTTTAACTTTTACTGCAAAAACATAAAGTCCATGACTATTCTTTTCACTGCTTCAATCTGCTGTGCAAATGAAAAACGACTTCAATTTCAACTCCATCAGACTGTGCTCTCAAATAAAAATATAATGAAATGTGCAATCACCTTTTTAGAATAATAACAATGACAACAAGTTCCATCTGTGCCAAGGAAAACAACAAACAAACTTTTGGCAATAAAAATGAGCAAGTCATTCTGGAAGAGCTCAGCATTATCACAGTATTATTGAGTTTTCGGACATAAAACACAGACAGGTCTCTCTTCATCTCCTACCACATTCGTTGTAAATCCAAGAGTAAGATATGCATCGTCATATTTTCTTGACTTGGGTTTTCGAGGTTAATCAACATCACTGTCGGCCGACTTTTTCTGGTTTGTATCTGGCATGTCGCCTGTTTTTCTTTTCGCACCTGTAATGTATCTGTCCATTTGCAAACCGACTCTCTCTCTGTCTGTCTGAATGGGAGTTCACTCTGGAAACGTGTTCGTGTGTTGTGCAACCCGTAAATGAGTCCAGGTTGTCTGACGTCAAAACATAGTTCCACGTGCTACATTTTCAAACTTAAAAAAAAAAACCAAAACCCCACACAGGAGCAGTGACACGCCCCTCCTGTCATGACACCACGGCCCCCTGGGGCCCTCACAGTTTGAGAATCACTGAGTTAAGGTTTGAGGTAATACTGTGTCCAAGGTCAAGTATGAGCTTCCACTTTCGGTTATAGACTTGTACCTACCATTTTCAAATTAAATAAAAAATGAAAAATCACATTTTATGTCTGTAACAAGCATGATGGCGTGGCCACAGAAAGCAGCAGATTGTTCAGGTGAGCAGCTGCAAACGAGCGTCGGGAATCCTGACATTGTTTTGGAGCAATCCTCTCTGTGAGAGTGAGGTCACTGCCAGTCACTGCTAACGTAATCAGTGAGACTGATTATCTGCGTGCTCCATCTTAATGATCGAGATGGAAGAAGCAGCCTCAGAAATCACTGCAGAAACTCAGCCGCTCTCACAGTCAGCATCATATCTTATGCACAAGAAACATTTTAATGGGTGTCTATTAAAAAATCTTATAAATAATGACAATGCCACAGTCTATTTTGGAAGGCACTGGGCTTCAGACATTTTAAAGGAAAACCAGACCAGGAAAAGGAAATAAACTGTTGGGTTTTTGCTGCAGCAGGCCCACACACACACACACACACACACACACACACACACACACTTGACACAGGTATTTCTCTCTTCTTGTCAGTCTCCGTCACTCACTCTCTCACGCACATATGGAGAGAATATTGCATAGTGCCGTCAGGTTTGACAAGCACTTATTTTAACGATGATCAATGTTCAACTTGTTTTTTTTTCCCCATTTTTAAACTGGCACGTCTTCCCTTTCACGCTGCCAAGCACATTGGAGAATTAAGTTTCAGCTGTTTAAGGGAGCGTGAGTCTGCAGGTATTCGGGAAAAAACATGCATGGCTAAGAAAATGATTGTATTAAATTGCCTGGAAACTAAGTGGCCACAGATTAAAGCGATTGCATAGCAAACGTGTGCTTCGTCAAAGAGTAGACGACTAGACTGACTTGTGCTGGTCAGTTAAAGGAGTTAAAAGCCTAATTGATCTGATTGTAGTATATTGTTCCCTTTCGTAGGTCCCTTATTAAATTAAGTGAAGTTAATAAGTGCAATTTGTTTAAGCACGTTGGAGTATTAGGAAACTTGTTACTGGAACTGGTTGGACAGTACAAAAAAAAAAAAGCACTTTAAGGATTTAGGGGCAATTTCAACGGCGCAAGTTCTTGCAAGAAATGGTCAACTTTTGCTGCGGTTCAGCCTTTCTTTCACATGACAACGGCGTGTTGGGGCCTTTGAAACTGCAAACTTTTGAAACCGGGTTCCAGAGTGAAATCTTCTGAACATGAAAACTTGTTTCCGACTGTGTAAACTGGCAAACGGAAAGCCTGTGAACGCAGTTACAGTGCTAATGCTGATGCTAGCACAAGTCAGTGCATTGTGCTATAGCCACAAATTCTGATTAAACACTCCGCACCGAAAGCAGGTCAGATATGACGACGCCTATTGAGGCAAATTCTAGTGTTCCTAGAATAATTTCTAGGATTTTAGAAGCCAGTCTGCAGCTGAATTTCTTATATTTGTGGCTACTTAGGGCTTAGCAGCAACAGGAAGTGAACAACTTCGACAGCTCCGAGGGTTTGTCATTACAAAGTTACCATCTATTGGCCAGGCATGCCTACTACAGTGCTTTCTGTTGTTCATGTAAACACTGATTTTTTTTAAAAATGCAAAGGAAAGACTTTTCCGTTTATAGTACTGCTGTTCTCCTCTAAATGTGGCCTTAGTTTTGCACTAAACTATATTTTGACATTGTACTGCTTTAGTTCCCAACAGGGCTAAATGTGTCATAGCAGGTATCTGTCTCTCAAGTAGCAGAACTCACCTGAGTAATGATTGACTAAAATATTAATCAACCCTTGCGTTTAAAAGGATAAAAACAAACATGACTTGATGCCAATCTTAATTGTACCGCGATTTTGGCGGTGCTTGATTTTGGCTCAAATCTTTTCAACATGGCGGACGGATCACAAACTCTCATTTTTTTAAGGTAAACAGTACACTAAGATATGTGTCTGAAAACATTTTAAGTGAGAAATAGGAAATGCAGTAACAGAATCTTGTTTCATATTTGATCAGCACTGCCTGGTTTGACAGTTTGATTGTACTTTTGTGAAGCCGCTACGCTGCACCTGACAGACCTCATTTGTATAAAGTAGAGGCGTAGGCCTAGTCATGATTATGCAAATTTAGATGATGCGAACAGTCCGTCAGCTCGCCGCACTGTACCCATCATGCACTGCGTGGCCGGATCACCTCCTCTCCATAGAAAATGAAGTGGATCCATCGACTTGAAGTACATCAACAGATTTGGTGTGTCTGTACCTTAAGTTGCCAGTTTACCACAGGGCTGACCTATAGAGACACCATTCACACCTACAGTTATTTTAGAATCACCAGTTGTGACTGTGGGAGGGAGCCGGAGTACACGGAGAGAAGTCTGCTGCCTGATTTTTAAAAATATAATTATCAAATCAAAATTTAAAAAAACGTTTGGTGACGGTTCATGATAAATTCCTTATGCATAAATGTATAAGATGCATGATGCCAACCCGTCAATACATAAACATAATATTAAGTGCACCATTAATCTGTCTCAAATTGACATTTCTTTCATGCAAATGATCCTCATCATGTGACATTTATTCCCTATCTCTCCCAGATAATGTGGACTTGAGATAAAAATAAACTCACAAATCTCAATTAATATGATGGAAGATTGTCATTTCAAACGGATGGCGGCCATCCAAGCCACGACTGAGTCTGTCCTTCAAGATTAAGGCCTCTGTTTTCATCAGGGGGCACGTTGGGTAACGGGGTAATGGGCACCATGCGCCATTGACTCATGAATATAGAGCTCGAAGAGCCGTACCGCCAGGAGTTTAAGACCTGTTAACTTGTCCTCCTGACTGTTGATTTTCCACATCATGCATAGCTACTCTCTGATAAACACACACAAGCTTGCTTTTTGCACTGCAGTTTAATCTTCACAGATGAAACGTGGCAGCCAGCATCAGTATTCACGCTCACACACATGAATTACTAAACACAGCACTTCACATCATGGTATCACAGACAGAAAATGAAGCCACAGCAGCTGCATTGTTCTGGAGACTTCTGACGATGGCCCTCGTGTGCGACAGAGCTGTGTGAAAGCTCTTCCTTCCGCTGGGAGTGAGCAAACGCTTGTCTCTCTAATCAGTCTGAGAGAGGAAAACGTGCATGTTAGTGTGTGTAAACGTGCAAGCGTGTGTGTAGTCGACGATGTCTGCTCAGTCTCAGGAATCACCCCGTCTACGGTGAGTGAGTCTTGTTTTGGCAGGAAGAGATAAGTTACAGATTCAGCTCCTCGGAGAACCGGGCAGCAAGCTAAACATTATGACCGGTGCGGAAGGCAGAGAGAGGGGACTTTTCCTGGGGACACTATTTTGTTTGGGTGGTATGTAACAGATGAGACACACGTTGTTTGTAAGACTGTCAGTGTGCTCTCGAAGTCGCAAACACTTCAACTCATTCAGCCACTTTCTGTGTGTACACACCTCAAGTCTTTTATAATTTATTCCCTTATTGTTACTCTAGCGTCACAATGAAATGCACGTGACCTGCAGACAATCCTTCTACATTGTGACATTATTCATTATGACCCGACCGATATACCGATATACCGTGTATATAAATGATATACCCGATATATCAGCAAATATTATTTCTATATAATATTGGCTGAATGTGGTTATCAGGTACTTGTGACAAACATATTTAATGGTTGCAGGATATCTTACAATTTAACAAACTTAATTCCAAACTGTTTGTAGAATCGTAAACACTTCACTTGTTCGTTATTAAATATTGCTGGACGAACTACATTAGGGGTGCACAGTATTATTGGCATGATATCCGTATCGGCAGATAATAGCTGAAAAAGTTAATTATCGGTATCAGCAGGTATTAAACTCAGAATTGTCCCGATACAGATCCCAGTGTCCGAAAATGCTGCCGATACCACAAAAAATGCTGGTATCGGTTTTGGCGAATACGCCTGTACATCAATTGGATACCACGTTATTTATTAGATGCAAAACAGTGCCCAGCTACTTTCCGATTAGCTCAGTTAGCTTTGACTGACGATATTTCTACCATTATGCTGCTGCTCTTCTTATGCTGCTGTGTCAACTTGCATTTTTCCCAGTGGGGATCAATAAAGGAATATCTAATCTTATCTCAAAACTGAAATCAGTTTTTCTTTTCCGCTGTGCTTCCCCTGGCAACTACTGTTTTTAAGAGCGACGAAGAAGAGTGGACGGAGCTGACAGAGCTAGAAAAATGTCTGCATCCAATGATATTTTACACTGGAAATCAAAGAAGATGTGTAAGGAATTGTTTTTTACGTGCTGGTATCGGCTGATCCGCAAGTTTGGGTATCTGAATCAGTATTGGGAAGGAAAAAATGGTATGGGAACATCTATTAAATTTTCTGCCACGCTGCAAACCTGTTGTTTAATTAGGAGAATTAATTTTCATTTGAAAGCATAAGGGGAATGTTTTTATTTCATGCACCACAGAGCTCACTGTCAGTATTTTTTCCCCAAAAAGCATATAAAGCTTGTTTTTACAGTTGAAAATACATTTTACACATTATGTACATGTAATCCATAGAAAATACTTTCAGCTTTTTATTACTGGATGTCTACATTTGAAAAAGAATACATTTATCATTCATGATAACATTAAATATTGTTTGCCGTGTTATGTCTCTTTCAAAAACTAATAGACTGTCACAATAAGACTAACAGGTAAATTCTAGTGCAGACGAAAAATGCGTGTATATTATTGGTATCAGTATCAGCATCGACTAACATGAGTTTGAAAATATCGACATATTGGATATCAGCAAAAATATGATATCGTGCCTTCCTAAACTACATATTTACACCATTTTAAATCATGAGTCAGCATGTTTTTTTCTGCCTTAAAAAACAATTTCAGTGTCAGCACATATCAGAGGACACATATGTCGATACTGATACATGTGCGATAGGCCAATATTAGCAGGCAAACCAAATTTGTATAGTTTTTGCATGACTTGATAATGAACTACAAGACCACCTCCCTCTCTTTGACGCCAGCATGATTCAGAATTTCTTGTGTTGGCCTCGTTTTACTCTTGTGACCTGCTCTTCTGTTGAACTTTTGCAGAGCAGCAAGCACCGGCTGTTTGTCTGGCAAGCAGAAAAAGACGTTTTATACAATTTGCCCTCATTGTGATTGAAGTGCAGGCGTGCAGCAAATTAAAGCGCCATTCAGACAAAAGCCATTACTTCTGTGCTTTTTTAACACCAGACTGAGTGACAGTCCTTGAACATGCTAGAGTCAGAGTTAGCTCTGGCTTTCATTAACTGTAGTTATTAGTAACCACTAGCAACTACATCAGCCGCATTTGGCATTAGAGCAAAACAGTTTCTCTTGCTGATGATATAATGAAGGGACAAACATTAGTTTACAGATACTGCTGTGGCAGTTTGCTCCTCTCTTGTGCCTCGTTTGGAAGAACATTTCTAAATGGTGAAGTGGGAATGTGCTCGGGCGGACACAGATATGGTTTCTAGCAGAGTGAACCCTGAATGCAGCCATCTGTGGAGGTGTTTCGGTGCAGCAGGGCACCATAAGCTCTGCTGTCTGGTGGACAGCTTCATTTTAGCTACTCGGCCCGCCTGATGTATTCAGTGGTGCATGTTCACAGTTTAAGATAAGAGGAATCAACCACACTGCTCACAGTAAGCTTTTATGCAACCTAACACGCTGGCATGCAGTTTCATATGTCATGTTTTCCTTTAAAAAATAAAAAAAGTATGTACGACTAAATGAAACCCGCCTCAAAGTAAATGTTAAACTTTAATGAATGTGTTCGTTCATCTCATTGAAGAACACTTTGCATTGCTCATTATAATTCAAATACAGGATGAGGATGAAAAACCATTACTGTAAATACTAATAGTTCCTTTAAGTACTGGCAGGTCATCATATCTAATGGCAGGTAATTCCATCCTTCAGTATTTGGATTTGGCTACACTTGCTGATTAAGGTACACATTGTTGGCAACTCCTGAGTAAACAGACAAAGGACCTCAGAAAGTAAACATAAAAAGGATTAAGTGTATAAAATACAGAACACAGACATTTAAAACCACTGCAGCTTTTGAGAGAATAACAGTTATACTCATTGTGTGAACCAAGTGTGTTGAGATCAGAGCCTTTTGAATTAGGTAAGCTAACGAGTGCATTCTTTAACCAACATCCTCTGTCTTTCCCTCTGATTTCAGGATACGTACCGTCATTAAAGGTGCAACTCTGTGCAAGAGAACGGCAGAATGATGAGATATACAAGTGTGTTTACTCTGTGCACTTCAATGTGTTGACAAAGAAACACGACAATGCAAAATGAGATCTTTGCACATTTAGAGGGGCAATTAAAGCAGGAAAGAGGAGATAACACAATTATGTGAAATTGCAGAATTACCAGAATAAGAACAACTGAACTCGGTAAGACTGAAGATTTGCCAGCCTACTTTGCTGTAGCTTGTCCATGGTGATATGTTGATATTTGTTCTTATGGTCAAGGCGCCATCGTTCCCTTCTCATCACCTCATGCTGATGTGTGCAGACGTTCGAGAGAAATTGCCAGAAGATTAAGGCGTTCTCTGGACACCCAAAGAAATTGCAGAAAATGAGGACAGAGAGAAGAAGACAGAAAGAATGGCTTTGGTAGATACAATTCCATCGGGACGTAGTGGGGGAAAATCTTCTCTGTTTCCATGGCTGCCATGGAAACACTGTTGCCAGTGTGCAGCAAGAAATGTGATGGTGAAGTGGTGACGGCGGCAGCGTAACCGCCACCCAGCTGTTCGCAGTCACTGCTTGCATTTTTGTCTAATATTTGTGTCTGTAACTTGACAGCATGACTTATTTTAGTTGCATGGAGGAATCTGAATCAATGTGCTGTTGTGTGTCAGTGACTGTGTGTGTGTGTGTATGGTCTGAGGGCCCCTGCTGCTGCTTGTTGTCCTGGCTCTCAGTTGGAACGCAGGTGTGAGCCCTGAGCAAGAGGCTCCTCTGGGGCTCTTGACGGCTTGAAAGGTTAAAACACCCAGAGAGCCAACTTCAGACAGCAGCAACATACAGTCAGTGAGTTAGTAAACAGCCCTGCAGGTGTCGATTTAAACAGCTGCTTTTCTTTGACACGATTTATGCTAAAGTCTTTAGAGACTAGACAGACAGACTAATAATATGAACATAGATTTTTCTCTGGGGGATTACAGGGTAAATGAACTGAGCTCTCTGTGTTTTTTTTTCCAGTGGAAATTTGCTCCGCTTGCCTTTTTGGATGCAGTTTTGGGACGAGTTTGCTTTACAAAACCCCAAAATATATATATATTTTTGGTAAAGCTGCACCTCATGAGGGTGCATGGCTCAGGAAACATGAAATTGCTTCTATTAGCAAAAGAAATAAATCTGGTGCTACATCACGGTCTGGGATCTTAAACCAGTTTACACACATTCCAAGTTCAGACTAAACAGTGTACTTTAAGGCCAATAATAGCTCAACCTGACATGTGGGAGTGTGGAAAAAAAAAACTATCCGAAAAAATCACAAAAAAAGTGGACAAACGAAAGGTCAAAGGACAGACACTTTCAACACACAACCAACCCAAACAACCGCAGAGACCCAGACAGTCAACTTGCACCGTTGACACTCTGAGGAGGAAATCACCAAACTCCTTATATCACCTCTGCTCGGCTGATTACCATCAGCTGAGATCACAGCTGCGCCTTACAGCTGCTGATGAGCAAAGTGAGTGAAGCCTGGGACCTCAGCCGGCCGTGATGATGCCGTTTTTTTTCTTTAAATTCCTCCAGCTACAGCAGAAATGTAGGGGAATTTATCTAAAATATGTGTCTATGTTACACTGTAATTATCACACCACTGTCTCTCGTCCTGTCACTTTAACTGTATCGCTGACATAATTCTGTCTCCAGACGATTGGTACATTTCCTATTTATTTGTTTTTTACTGTGTTTTAGTACTACACATCTCTATTTATTCTTGTAATCTGTTTCTGTTTGTGTTGATTTTAAGGCATATTAAACAGATCACATCTTACAGAATTTAATTAGCATATTTTTTTGGTTAAGAATCCCCCATCCCCACACCACCACTTATCCCAATCCAGGTTCGCACACACACACACACACACACACACACACAAACAACGAAAGAGAGAGAGAAACAGAAAATGACAAATCCAATAAATAACCGTAAAGGATAAATTATATTGACCCGAAAAAGTCAGACTTCCTACGTGAAACCTTATTAGCTCTGCTTGATCAGGTCACACACAAGCCAGTAAAACTGTTTATTAGTTGGAACCTGAAGGTCTTCTACATAGTTTATATATGGAGACCATATTTAATCCAATTTTTGGGACAATCCTTGGACAATATATCTTATCTTTTCTAATTTTAACATTAACAACACCTCCTGAGTCCACTGGATAAATGATGGTGGCCTATTTTCCCTCCACTTACACAAAATGAGTCGCCGGGCCAACAGTGTTGCAAAGGCAGCTGCGCTTCGATAGCGGCCTGAGGAACCCTCCTCCAGCTGCACTATTCCAATATTCTCTGTTAAAGGATTTGGCTTCAGATTTTTTTTTTACATAACGAATGACAACACTTAAAGATTGAAGACAAGAAACCAGCGATAGACTGACAGCATCAAGGTCATTTTATCTTAAAAGTAACACTAGATCACTTCTGCAAATGAGCTAGCGAGCTATTGTTAGCTGTAGCATGAGACTCATTTGGAAGCAAATCAGCTGCAGCTGTTTATTTCAGAGCTTTATTTCGGTCGTTGTTGTTCTCTATTTTAAGTCCAGTTTGCACTGAGACCAAATGGTTACAAGGAAAGTTGCAGCAGAGTAAACTGGTTCGTCTCAGCCCGAGCTTGAGCCGACTGACGGTGTGACTTGCAGACACTCTGTTGTCGGCAGAGGCGAGTCAGAGCACGGTGAGCTAATCAGCTCGTACTGACATCACCTGTCGCTAAGAGGCGCAGCATGGACCGGTGAATTAGGACAGAGTGTCACTGATTTTTAACTTTTCAGTGAAACTCTTGTCCCGGTGGCAAAGAAAATATTGTGTCAAAAACAGAGCTTATTAGAGACCAGTTTAGCAGCAAATAGTGTCATTTTTCAACCACTATTACTCTGTTTACTCAGGTTATACATCATAATGACAAATAGGGCTGCACAAAAAATCATGAAAAAATCACGATCTCGATTCAAACATACATGCGATCTCGTTTCTTAATGACGGCGATTTACTTGCTCGTATTTTCCTGTGCGTTCAGATCGCGCTGCATTCACGCTCCAGATGCTCCGTCACACTCACACAGTGTGAAACA
>JAQLOL010014380.1:0-11575 GCA_029783665.1 Naso thynnoides
CTATATTTGATGCTTGGAACTTAATGTTATGGTCCAATTTCAGTCAGAAATTGTTGAGTTTATCACGCCATAGAACTTAATAAACACCAATACAGTGCCAGCAAAAAGCTGATCTACAGGAGCCTCACAAAGTTAGGATTTATTACATTGTGAGTGGACCTGAAAAAGTGCTTACTCAATATAGAAAATCTAGTTAATTGTGGTGTTATTTAGCTTAGTTGCAGTGCGTAATTAATGGCCCCATTAGCAACTTTCCACAGATGTGTAAAGTGAAGGAGGGAAATCTTTGTATGATAACCCCCATCACCCCCCTTATCCCCAAGTGACCTTGTCAGCTGTTAAAAAGTCTCTTTCTCTCCTTCATTTTCTCCTCTGTCATCACTTCATCCTCTCCACTCCGTCCCACCACACCTGGAGTATCTATTTCAGGTGTGTCCTACTTTTTGTATCTTGCCTCATCAGACTTAGTAAAGTCCTCTGTAATATTTTCTAAAATAAGGCATGTTCAGCCACAGGAACAGGATTCGGGTAAGACGATGAGCACATATAAACAGGTGGATCTTATGTAAATGAAGTTTCTTAACAGTAAAATTATTTTTCTGTTTAATGATCCTGTAACCAGGTGTTTGTACCAAAGGCAAAGATAAGGAAAGTTGTTCCCTTTAGATTATTGACTGCCCATTTGTCCGTGTTTTCAATCTAATTTTAGGAAAACTTTCATTGTATAAAGAATTCACCATAATATCCATAAAATCTGAGTTTAAAAAAAAAAGTTTACTTTTTATGCAATCGGAATATCATAATAATACTTCTTGTGCAATAGTGGTTGGGGGTTTTAAAAAAAACACAAAATAGCCACTGCCATAAATCTTTGCATGTAAACTATTAGAGTAGTACAATACAGTATCATAAAACATAATATTGTTTAATACATAATACTTTCTTACACCCCTAGTCTAAATGTTGGTCCATCTCTGCTTTGTGTTCCTGTAATATAAAAATTATACTAATAAAACATGACGAGGTGTTTGTAATTAAAGACCATAACATTAAATAAAATAATGGTACAAACTCTTGGCCTGTAGATAATAATGTGTGTTTGTAATGAACAAATAACATTGTGTGCTTAGTCATTATGGCTGTTCTTGTTTTTAAACAAGTGGACACTGTTTGCTTTTTGTCTGCTAAACATCCATGTATGAGCCAAGGATATTGCCGTCTTTGTGCTGTTGGCAGTGTAGCAGACGAGCAGTTCGGCAGGACATGAGGAGGGAAAAAAATGAGAGCAAACTGTCAGGAAGGGAGGCAAACAGAGAGTAATGCAGCAGAATTTCAGCCGGGCAGAAAGACAAGGTCAAAAAACTGCTGTACCTCTTTCCCAGCAAAGGTAAAGTTTTTGGCCTCATCACTGAGTCGACCTCTGAAAGAAAGCTACATTTTCTTATCATTTAAACCAATGCTATCATTATCATCATAACTGGGCTTCCCTCCCTGTTTTAGTCACAAATATCTCTGCAATATTAATCAACCATTCAGTTTATTTACCAGCACAGCCACGTGGGAGCAAGTCACACACAGAAGTTTGTCTTGTTTGGCTCAAATACCTTCACAATCAACAAAGTCTCCCGCTCAAAACACGCTGTCCTTTCCCTTTTACTGTATAAGAGCTGGTGTCTTCGCCCACAGCAAGAAGCCCTTGAGCTGTATTTGAGTACATCCTTTAGAAATAAGGCACTGATAAGTCTTTGTAATAAAATGTATATAGGGATTGTTCCTAGTTATCTCTGAAAGGAATTGAGATAGGGCAGGGCAATATGGGCTGAAAGTTATATCGCCATATTTTTAGGCTAAATCTTGATACATGATATAGATCTCAATATTTTTAAATCTCCTTAAAAGCACTAGCATTTGTGCTAGAAGTGGGAGAGAGAATCGAACATGACAAATTGTTGTTGTTTTTTTTAAAAAATTTGCTCTGCAGTGTGACAACACTGCAGAGAACACGTCACATCTCATCCAATGTGACAACATTGCAGGGATGATTATTGGACTGTATTCTAAAAATATTAACACAATACTACTTTTGATCAGTAGTCATTAGTTATGTAGATATATTGGCTAAGTGGGTAAAAGGCAAGTGTTACAACTAGGGGTGCAGCGATTGCAACTTTATTGGCCAATCCTGATTGCTGATTTTGTTAAAAGTCTGACCTGCTGTTACCAATTTTTCTGTGTGGCTGTGAGTGAGGTGCAACGTGCAACGTGCTACGTGCAACGTGCAACGTGCAACGTGAACCAACACATGCATGTAACTGGCTACACAAGAAGGTCCGTATGAGCACTGATCAAGATAAAATAAGCCTATGGCCAGTCGATTAATCGATGCACCTCTAATTAATACGTGCAGAACTGTCTGATTAGTTGAGAAACTGACATCACCCTGCTGTAATGCAGCCTTTAACATTAAGGCCAAAACACCATTTAGTATTTCATACCACAATATGTAATGATACCTGATATCTAAGATGTTATATAGTCTAATGTCTTGATAATGGTCATTTTTATATTGTCCAGCCCCAATGTTTGTTTCTTTTCCTTTTTTTTCCCTTAAGAAAGATGTAGTAGTAGTGGTAGTAGGAGGGGGTTTAGGAGTAGAAGTAGTTGTAATAGTAAAATCATTATCATTATTACATAAATGCCATGTGTGTATCAGTATATTATTAAAGTACTGTTGGAAGGCCATTTCTATCACAACATTTTGTTTGTACACACACACTTTTAGTAAGCAAAGATGGTGATCCCATCTAAAATTACAAGTCCTACAGGCTGACTGTGCACAGTGTGTACTAAACACTAATCTTTATGCAACTCCAGTATGCCGCTGCATTTTACCCTGTGGGACAATACTGTCCATAAACAGCACTAAAAAGTCAGAGGTCTTTCATTTGGCATTTTGCATTCAGAATTCATGTGGACCAGGGAACTGGGACACTAAGAATGTGAAATTCACTCATGCACAGAAGCTCTTGGACTTTTTTGAGGTTTACATTGCTTTAAATAATAAAGTAAAAGGATATGAATTTATTCTTTTTAATTGAGGTACCATTGTGCATTGGTGCCTGGACTGCTCCACTACAGGCAGAAGCCTCATTCTGGTGGGATTTAAGTTGAAATTATTACCACATAACTGAGAAAAGTTTTGATTCAGTTTGATGTGACCTGCAGAGAAGTCTTTCATAAGATTCCCGTTTTTCCTCTCAGTACAGGCTGTGTATTATTCACTCTCTACAGTGGTTACAAGAGCAGTAAATAACAGTAAAAATAAACCCACTGCTCCGTTATGAGGCCCATTGTATACAATCTTATTATTGTTAAAAACAGCTGCTTCTTTGCCTGCTGATAAAATTGCGTGCATTGAAACAGACACTAATTTTTTTTTACCACCCTCTTCTCTGTTAAATGATACCAACACTGTTCTCCCTCCCGTCTCACATCCCATGGTGTTTTCTCTCATGATGAAGAACATTAGACACAGTGTGGAACTTTCTGTCCTTCCCATATTTCCCACCCTCTCTTGCCTTTGTCTCTTCTCTCCCTTTTTAAGTTTCTCTTCTTCCAAACTTGGTTTGTTTATCAGTTGTCCCTCGTGGATTTGTTTCGTGTCAGGTTAGATTGAAAGTCAAGATAGATCGATAGGAATCACTACCATTCGTGTTTTTAAGTATCCTGTATTTAATTAAGTGTTAAATTTACCATATCAGCCATAAACTGATATTCCCGTGTGTTTTGTTCATTGTACCTGTCAGCAAAAAGCTAAAGAATGAGACAAATCAATTTCAGTTTGAATTATCACAATTTTAAATGACAGGCTGTAGGCTATCTTTCCTAAAACAATAGGTCTTTCCCCCTCCTCTGAAACACAGCAGGCAGAATCACACATGTACTAGCAAAGGAGAAATTCACCAACCCAGCCCACACATCAAATTGGTCTGGAGCTGTAATTGATGCCAGGCTGCAACTGCTGGTACCTGCTCCTGATGTTATTGACACCCCTCTGCCGAGGGACTGTTGTTTGGCTCAACCTGCCCCGTCAGCAGAAAAAGTTTCTGTGAGTCAGCTGAACTCACAGCAGCACTGAAAGACCGGTCAGTCCACCGGCTGGATGGCTCAGTGATATACTGTCTAATGCAGGGGTGGAATTTTTTCAGCTTTACTGTCAACAGCTGCCTGACATATGGCAGCTACAAGCTCAGTTCCAAAAAAGTTAGGATGCTGTGCAAAGCTTCCCTTTTCTTATTTGACGTACAGTAATACACTCAATTTAAAATAATGCAAAAAAACCCCACTTCATGATTTAGGCCTACCTAATTTAAATTAATTGATCTTCATAAATACATGCTTATTTTAAATTTGATGTGAGCAACATGTTCCAAACAAGTAAGGGCGGAAACAACAAAGGACTGGGAAATTTGTTGAATGCTCCAAAAATGGGTGTTTGCGACATTCCACAGGTGAACAGTTTCATAGATAACAGGTGATCGTGTCATGATTGGTTATGAAAGTAGCATCCTGAAAAGGCTTAGTTGTTTGCAAACAAGGATGGGTTGATGTTCACTACTTTGTGAAACATATTACAGTGGTAATACTTTATCCATTGTCCTTAAATGCAGCTTTAATTCATGATTTATGCAGTGTCCCAACTTATTTAGAATAAGGATTGTAGATTTTAATTTAATTTAATTTAATTTAATTTAATTTTTCTTTCATATTATAATGTAATGTAATTAGTAATGTATTCTTTTTTTTCTGCAGGAAATAAGAGGCTCCAAGCACAAAGCTTAAGCTGAATGCAAAACACATGTGCTCCTAAAATTTTCTTATCTTATGAAAAATTCAAATGTGTACTTAGATCTAAACTTCTACAAAAGTCACCTAAACAAATTACATACAATATGAGCAGCTCTATGAAGTGTTAAAGCTGGTGCTTTTACTGTGACCTTCATACATCAGACTAGTTGTGTGAATGCTGAAAGCATTTTTTCAAGTTGTAACTCCAATTTTTCAACACATTAAAAATATTCAAACATGAAATGATTCAGAAAATGCAGAAAATGTGTGGAATTACTTTTTTCATTCATGCCAAAGAAATTGCTGAAATATTTCAGATTTTACTGCAGTTTTGGCCCATTCATTCCTTATGGGCGGAATGCTCAGTATTCACAAGGTTTCAATAAACTCTAAACTAGGGGTGTAAGAAAATATCGGTACATATCAATATTGCAATATTATGTTTTGCAATATCTTATCGATTGTCAGAAATACTGTACTGATTTTTCATCAGTAGTTTTAATGCAAAAATTCATGTCAGTGGTTCATTTTGTTTTTTTAAACCCCTGATGACAACTGCACAAAAACTATTGCTATGATATTCTGATTGCACAAAAAAATACTTTATCTCTCAGATTTTATGGGTATTGTGGTTTGCCCTTTATGCTATGACAACCTGCAAAATTTCACCTTGCTTAAAGTATTGCAATAAATCACAATATATCATATCTTAACCCCTGTATAGCCAGATACGCATCGTACTAGATTCTTACCAATACACAGTCCTACTTTAAACTGTTCAGCCATCTTCAATACACTACTTTAGAAACCACATTCAAGACTTTTTACATTCCTAATGTTTCATGCATGGCACAAGTAGGGCTTGGGGGAAATGGCCTAAAAATAAAATCTCTGATTTTTTCACACCAAACTCCATTTATTGCTGTCCATTTTCCCCCTCTTAAAAACAAATTACAAATGAAAAAAAAAAAGTCAAAGTAAGTTTGACTTTTTTTAACAATAAAAATTAAGAAAAGCAAAGTGAATTTCCCATCTTGGATAAATAAAGTGAACTGAATTTCCTTTTTGGGGTTAAAATGCAAACTGGAAACTTGTCTTTAAAAATACATTTTGTTGTGTCAGGGAAGGGAAAGTTGTTTACATTTGCACTGAAGCCTGCAGTAATTTGACAAAACATATTTACATGTAATTCAGTCAGCATAAATCAAAACAATATAATCTTAAGGATCCTGGAACCAAACACAAGCCAAGAAAGAGAAAATCAATTTTCATTAAAAAAAAACTTTCTAAACCACAAATTTGAATTAGCTATCCTCATCTCCTCAGCTAACTCACCAAGTTGAAGCCAATGTAACATTGGCTTTTCAACAAAAAATAAAATATTCTGCTTATTCAACTTTAGAGACTGTGATTACTACGTAATTTAATATTTAATTTTCAGTCTGGGCCTCAGCTTTTCAAAAGACATTTTGATTAATTACCATTTTTCACACAATTTTTATATATATTCAACACTGGAAGCCACTGGACACTGGATCCTTGTAGTCTGGTTAGCTTTATAACAAACATAAAAATATTCAACATCTTTCATAATAATTCTGAGTAAACTATTGACCTTACCCAGCTCTGAAAGTCAGCATTGGCAAGTTGGCATCAAATAGTCAGCTTTCAACATTCACATCTTTTCTAGTTTTAGACTGTTGCTGCCTTTGCATGTGAATGATAGACTAGTAGTTAATAATAATAACACTAATTAGAATTAATATAGCACCTTTCTTGAGACCCAAGGATGCTTTACAAATTTGGATAAGTAAAATACAAAACTAGTAGTATGTAGTTGGATGGAATAACAGTGCATCTCTGGTAGACTTGTTGACAGTGTTGTGTCTACTGAAAACATGCAAAACTTTAAATGACATAATGCACCCATGAAGAAATGCACTTTAATCTGCAAATCTGTGCATAGAAGGATGTTATTGCACCAAAGTCAAAAAACAGTAAATCATATAAGTTGTATATAAAAGTATATAAGAAACAGTCAGGCTAACATCTCAGAGCAGCTACCATGATTGTTTGCCTTTGTGCAGCCTGGAAAAACATAAATCCAGCTTTAGCTGCCTCGTCTTGTCCCTGTTGTTCTGGTCAGTTCAGTTCACTGATGGACTGTATTACAGAGCCGGAATTTTCTCAGACACTGGATCCAGTCTCACATAGACTGTAAAGGGAGACTTGACAAAATGCCTGAATTAAAGGCGCAACTATAAACAAATGCCAGAGAATGATGCACTGTATTATAAAGCCTGAACCAAGCTAAGCAACACTTAACTTTCATGTGTTGCATTTGGAATTTAAAAAAACACTAAGCAGAGAAACAGCGATGTAGAGGAAACAACTTTTCCCACAAGGGATCAGTGTGGGTGTGTATTAACTGATTGTTAAATTTTACTTCATTCAGATCACATTGTAGCTGCATCATCAGTATACTTCCCTGACAAAGCAATGACTTGTCATGACAGTGACGAATTATTTAAATTTCTGATCAAATATTGATTATATCAGCAAGGTTCATTAAGTTCTACTGTCCGTGCAATTTAAACTGATAACAAGTTGCACCTGTTTTCCTGAATATCCCACATTTATTTCCCAAGGATGTTAAAAAAGAGACAGATTACTCTTCATGTTTGCTAATTTCACTATTGTGCTTGTTCCACACAGGACTGCACTTAATTTTGTGTATGCTCCTTACACATAGAAAGTACATACTGTACTAAGACAGAATCCATCTTTGAATATCTTGAGTCTGCTCTTTTCGTACCCTCAGCACCACTTCTAGAGCATTCTTTTTAATAATTTTTATTTTGTCCTCTTTAATTTTTACATGGCTTTTTATGCTTTTCATTAGTCCAGCTCACCACATGTGGGTTTAAGCCCGCCGTTAGGTATCAGTGTCAGTCTGCATTGTCCCCTTCGGTCATCCATGTGTTTTGTATGTGTTCTATGTGTTTCCATGTGTTTCATACATTTTCACTGGCACTAGGGGTGTTCGATACGACGATATTAGACCGCGAATGATTAGAATGTGTCCACGATCTGCTGTCACATAGAGATCCTTTAAATCGTGAGTCAGTGCACATTCTGTCTGCTGCAGTTCTAGGCTCAGACACACAACACATTTTTCTCTCAACCAAATCACAATATTTGCTACTATGTTCTCTTCCATTCCTCCCAAAAATACATGCACGTAAAGTAAACACAGCAGACATGTGACACCTTCCTCCTTACCCTTTCACGACATAGTCTTGTAAAACAAAACAAAAGCATCATGAACGAGTCGAATTTGAGTCCGCTTATGTTAACTTAGCATTAGCTCATTCGGAGGAGGGGGGAATTTGTCGTCATTAACTACGATTGGCATGAACATATTTGCTACAATATATCAATTATGAAGGTCTAGGCAAGCTAAAAAACTGAATGGCATCTTGTCTGTGTTCATAGCATAATCCTGTGATGTATAAAGTCATGTTGTAGGAGCTCAGAGTATTCACATACAGTTCTGTTTTGACTGCCATGTCTGATTCAGCAATTGAATGTTGAGACACGCGTGCTTTAGGGATGTCAGTGATGTCGGGAGAATGTCAACAATGATTGGCTGTCGTGACACAGCGTCATGTGAATTCACCTGAAGAGTTTGATTTTTTTTTTTTTTTTTTAAATTTGTTCAATTTTGCAGAGCCTGCAATTAGTTTACAAAACACATTATTCTCCACATAATTCTTAGGCTTTAACCATTCATAAATCAAAATGAGGAACCAGGAACTAAATATAAGCCTATAGTCTATATGTCTGTAAGCAAAACTGTGGTCCTGGATTTTCCGTAACTTGTAAAACAATTGGAACCAATATGAAAAACTAAAGAATCGTGATAAGGTCAAGATTGTGGTACTGCCATGAAAAAAAAAATTAGGATATGATATTTTTGCCATATGGCCCAGCCCTAATTGGCACAGTCCCTGCCCTTTGCCCTTTAAAGAATTCACACACATTTGAGCATTTTTCATATTTTAGGAGAAATGTGATGTTTCTAGAACCTCAGTCATATTGTTTATGTTTGAAAACCAGAAGCAAAGACCATAGGCAGGTCAGTGAGTAGTGTGTTCATCCATTCAGCTGCAGGATGGGTTCATGCTGATGTCCTTGTGAAAGAGAGCTGTAAATCATGCATTATTGAGCCTGTTTGAAAGCAAATTCCCATAGTATATCTGGCTATAATATTTGGAAGCAAAATTAGTGCTGGCCTGTTTTCATTAGATCCTTGGTTCTAGGCCTTTTGGAATAGCCAGTTTTGCTGTTTTTGTGCAAAAAGTGTTTGTAACAGCACATGGTTTTATTTAGAAAGAGCCTTTAGCAGAGATCCCTTGTTGCTCTCTAGTCTCTCACGCCTTCTGTTGTTTTGTGTTTGACAACACATGCAAGGAAAACATACAGATGAAGATTTTTTATTCATGGTAATGCAGCAACTGGGAAGCGAGCCCTGTAGCATTGTAAGTTTAATTCAGTCTCCTCACTGTCTGTAATCAGTTTGAATAGAAGCCAGAGGGTAAGTCAGAAGATGTGTCTAATTAGAATCAAGTGAGTGCAGTCAGATAGACAAAACTCATACAGATGCAGGATAATATTACACTGTGCAAAGAGAGGTCCCTAAATATGTTCAGACCTTACCCAGGCATTGGGTTTGTGCAGACACAGTTGTTCCATTCATATAATAGACAGCATCTCCTTGAGGCAATGTGCAAAGCAGGTTGGAGTGGTTGTCACTCAGGTCAGGAGAATAAGGGGCAGTTTACACTGCACAAGTTTTTACATCAAACGGTAAACTTTTTTTGCAGACCAGCCTTTCTCTTATATGACAGCAATGTGTTGGCGCCCCTGAAAACGCAAACTTTTGAAACTGGGTTCAGGAGTGTAATCTTTTGAAAAGGCAAGCGTCTTTTCAGCTGTGTAAACTAGCAAAACGGAGCACCTGTGAAAGCAGTGACTAAACTAATGCTAATGCTAGTGCAAGTCAGTGCATTCCACTGTAGTCACTACCAGATTCCCATTAAACACTCCAAAGTGCACCTAACGCAAGTCTGATATGATGCCAGTCTAGTAAGGCGAAATCAAGTGTTCATATCAGAAGTTTAGAAGTCAAACTACGCCTGAATTTCTGTTATTTTTTGGCTCAGGTTAGGACTTAGCAACGGGAAGTAAGCAGCTTCAGCAGCTTCTTTGACTGTACGAAGTTACACTGCCAACTACCAGCCTGGCATGCATACTATTGTGCTTTCAGTTCATGTAAACATAGGTTTTTTATTTTTTTATTTTTTCTAAAGGCAAAGGAAAGACTTTTTCTGATTTTATTATGGCTGCTCTTGTCTAAACATGGCTTATGTTTCGTGGCAACCCCCATCCCTAGGTGCAGAGCAATTTGCATGTTACACAGCAGCTCAGAAATCTCTGCGGAGCATCCAAAGATGACCAAGTCAAGGTTGGACAGGAATAGGCTTATAATGGCAAAAACCACAGAAGATGGCGAGATAGTGATCCTTTAGCAGAACAGCACTTGTCACATTTAGTTTAGTTTTGCTTTAACTTTTAAGAGAAAAGATCGGCACACCTGTTTCTCAAAGGTCATTAAGTTTAATGGCCCTTAACACCACAGTGATGAACAGTTTAAGGGAGGAGGGGAACCAACCTCTCAACAGAGCAATGTTGGCAGTTGATTTACTGAGATAAAATGATAATTTTCCTGCTGCATGCTCACCATCCCCCTCAACAAATTTCAGCAGATCCCCCACAGCTCACAGTGCTCTTCAGAAGTCTCAGCATTGATGAGAAAAGCTGTACGGATTTTACACCTCGCCGTTTACCCCCCTTCCATTCCTCACTTATACTCTCCCATCGTTCCCCTTATTGTCATGGTAATAGTCTCCATTGTGTGAGACCAAAATGGTCAACTTAATTGATGAAAAAGAGATCAGCAAGAGGTGAGTGAAGATGGGGTTTGCAGACATGAAGGATTTTTATTCTCTGAGGGCTTAAGGAATTCACTATAGTACTTGAGGAAGATTGTCAGTGGTTTTGTAACTCTCACTTAGTGTACTATTAGATTGCTTAGTGTGACTCAAAATCTCGTACCAGCTCTTCACTGCTTGCTCAATCAAGAACCTGAACACTTAAAGCTGTGTGTAGTTCTGTATGATTTAAAAGTGAGAAAAGACTCAGTCTGGTCATTATAATAATACCGAATATTTCATTTTTGTTGCACCTGCCAGTCTGAAACATGTTTTTCCTGTGGGCCATATTATAAGAGATGTTTCCCTCAAATCAAGTCTTTGACTTGTAATTAACTCATATTTTTATGCAAGTTAGTCATAAATCTGTAAATAACTTATTGTTGTTCATGGTGAAGACTGTTATTTTACTGGTTTGTCATTGTAACCAAATCCCAGAATAAGCATGTCAAAATCAATAGTGGACTTGTCTGTCTCTCAGCACTTCTAACTTTTCTTCCTTGTATGTAGCATGAAATCCTAAGCTCAAGTATTTGTTATGTTTGGAAGCACTTGGACCCAGTAGCAAACACAGACTCAGGGGGGAGAATGAAAAAGGGATTTATTTGTGGTAGGAGGCAATGGGGAAGTGCTATGTTGACTGTAGTACAGGGTGGGGGGGCTGTAGGTGCAGG
>JAQLOL010014381.1:0-11573 GCA_029783665.1 Naso thynnoides
TCTTAGACTAAGCTTTATACAGAAAATATTCACATGTAATCCCCTTTGTAATCATCAACATTTCCAAGTTACTGTAATTTAATTACACATTTTTTCTCAGTAGCTTTAACTGATTTCAGTTTCATTTATTTTGGAATTAAATCATGTAACTCCCTTACATGTAACTAGTTACTCCCCAACAATGGATGTCTGCAGCCTCTGAGCTTAAAATATCTTAAAAAAAAACACTTTATGAAGAAGGTTTTGCTTTAAAAAAAACAATGTAATCATTTTGTAAGGATGGCATTGTGCTGAGAAATTATTTGATTTTAAGAGGGATTTCTGTTATATTGAAATATGACCGCATAAGTTCGTGAAAATTTAAATAGTAATGTTTAATCATTTGGAAACAGTTGTCTAAAGAGCTAAATAAAAAATTGAGTAGTTTGGGATTTAGAACAAAAAGTTATCTGTAGCTAAAAATCCTGGGAACAATGAAAAAAACAAACAAACATTATATATTAAACTTACAGGACACCTCTCAGCTTTTATTCTCTGAATGTAATTCAGGAAGTGGCTTCATTCCTGCTGGTTTTTAATTTTCCTGCTTAATCAGGAACTAATTCACCCTCAGGTGGAAGCATTTTGTTTCAATTAGCCGTAAAAGGGCTCAGCAGCAGCGAGGGGCAGAACTGAAAACCACAAACTGAAAATGTTTTGTCACATCAGAGCAGCGAAACGCCAACGACTCCTGACGGAGAAACTAAACATTTACTTTTCTCTTCGTTTGTAGTTGACATCCTGAGCTGGTTTGTATTGACGAGCAGATTAGAAACCTCGCAGGCAGACAGATGAACTACAAAGCAACATGAACTCAGGCTGGCAGAGAGGTCAGAGGTGTTTCACCGACATGCTTCTCTGTAATCTGATGCTCGTCAGCTCTGGACTGAAGCTGCTGGTCACTTTAAATTACATGAACAACACACACAAAAACAAGAATTGAAAATTTGACACCACAGTTTGTTGATTTTTCGTCCCTTTGAAACCACCGTCGCACATGAGGAAGGTCGAAGGTCACATCACCAACAAAAATACAGCAAATAAAAGTCTCACTCGAGTCTCCTGGAGGAGGAGAAACATGAAGCTCCGAGCTGAAACTGACCACAGATCAGCTGTTCGAGCTCATCCTGCTGATGTGGAGGAACGCTCTCAGCCTGTAGGGGGCGTGTTTGCTCTGGTTTTCAGCAGCAGCATGTCGAAGGATTCTGTCCAGATGATGAAAGTGAACCGAACTGTTATCTGACTCACCCCTGCCTGTCTGTGTTAATACAGTTTATACACTAAAGTCAGACGCCTTGTGTATTTTCGCCGTTGTACATAAATAAAATCCTCCTAACGTGCAGTACTTGTATCTTCAGCAAAATGTTTTGTCCCTTGTACTATATGTTTGCAATCTAACTCAGTGCACATCACCATTTTGTTTTTTACTTTGTTAAATTCTTTAAATTTATTTACAAATCTTTTTAGATATTTTCCCTTTAGAGTCACTTATTTTACTTGTTCTTTTCTCTTTGGGCTGCTTCATGAAAAATCCCCCAGACAGTGCAGGATCGATAAAGTCTGTCTTATCTCAGCTTGTCTTACATCTGGCACAAAAGATCAAACTAAATGTTGTCGTTACTTTGAGGAAACTGTTCAGTGGAAAGTTCAGAAATTATTAGGATGTTCTCAAACATTACTCCTTCTTATTTCAGAGACTACTTGTGATTTGAGATAAATCTGTCACACAAATCCCACCATCTCCTCTCTGGATTGCACCAACAAGGTTTAACTCTTGAAATCACGGTTTAAGTTAAATTCAGTTGCACCAAAATTTAAAACTAGTTTAAAATAATATAGATTGAATTTAAACCTTAATTTAGTTTTTACTTTAAACCAAGATTAAATTTAACACTGTTGTACCAAAACTTTAAACTCCAATTCAAACTGCGACCTCAGGTCTAAAGCTACAGTTGAGCAGGTTTAACTTGTGCAACGGCTGCTTTTTTCAGATGGATTGATTCGACCCATTTGAGTTTTATGATGATGATGATGATGAATTTTTGTCAAACTGCTGGTTCGACAAGGAAACAGTTTCGGAGCTAAACAGGAGGATTGGACCTGCTGTCAAACATGGGCTGATTGGCTGAAACAGTCAGCCACTCTCTTTCTTTTTCACTGTGCTGCTTTCTTTCCACTCCCTATGGTTTGCCCATAATGTTTTATGTAACCTGACAACAGGTAAATTTTGTTTCAGAGAAGCAGCCATTCAAGGCCTGTAAACAGCCTGTCCACCACTCCTTCACACTTTACTAGGCACTGAACGCACGCAGACTGTTTATATATTTGTATTTATCTCTCTATATTTAATTTCAATAAACATGCTTGTCTGTATTGATTAAACCTCGTTTAAATTCAGTTTAAATAATCTTAAACTAACTAAACTGAGATTACCTTGAAATGGTGCAACAAAGCTCTTCTCAGTTTTGAATCTGGATTGATTCAGTTTAAACCTAGTGTTACTAAACTCTGATTAGAGCTAAACCTGGTTTAGATTAATCCTCTTTACATTAACTTGTTTTTAAAGCTCGGTTCTCTTTGTTCTCTGCAGCTCTCGGTCCTTGGCGGTAAAAGTCCCTGATGTCATTTTCCATCCTCACTGTGCTGAATCAGATACTTGCAGCTCTGCAGTCTCCCTGCAGACCACGTGACCGTGACACAAGCGCAGCCTCATAACTGACCCGGCCATTACTGTGACCATCCTGCTGGAGGTCATCGTAAACGTTCAAGCGACGCCTCCTCACTTGGCGCCTGCTCAAAGTCTCATTAACTTCCCCCAGTTTGTCCCAAACGGATTCACTCTCAGCACTCGGGAGCTCACAGGTCGGCGGGTTCTTTGGTTCCTCCCCTCGGCAGGCTCCACACGCCTGTTGCCACCTCTGAATGGATTTTTATTTCGTTTTGAATTCAGCCTCCATCCGGCGCTCTGCAGTCCACGCTCATAGAATCTTGAACGCAGCCCAGCTGCCGTCCAGCTGGCTCCTATGGGAGCTTTTTTTTAAAAAAAAATTTAATCTGATATAAACAGAGCTGTAATCTTCCAGAGAGGTGCAGCTGCTAAAACATTTCTAAAACTGAAAAACTGAAAAGGCTCATGAACCTGAAGCTTTGGGGAGGCCGGGACCTCATTAAGCTCTGAGAAATGAAACGGACGGATGCTGAGAAAAATGTGTTTGCATCAAACAACAACAGTCATGTGGTTAGCAGGCAGTCATCAGGTGTCTTTACTGTTAAAGAATCCTGGACTTTGTCTTGCAGTTTTGTAGGTTTTAGTCCTCGGATTTGCGTTTTATCTGATGAATCTGAGAGCAGCACGTGACCTTTAAAGAGAGGAGAAGTGATCACAGCGTGCAGGAATCTCCGTTCTTCAGATTAGCAAACTCAGAAAATGAATTACTTTGAGAACAAATTGAATGAAGCTCACAAACACGTGAAGGTGTGTGTGAGTTACATAAATGTGAATCTGCAGCTTCCCGTCTGTGATGACTTGGGCTGATTTTGTCTTTCATTTTTTGTCTGTCTTTGTTTCTTCTTCTTCAGGTCAATTTGTTGTTTCTACCAGAACAAATATTCAGTTTCACTTTGTGTTGTTCTTGTCGTTGAGCTCAAACAGCTTCCTGCCGTCCAAAACAAACGATTTTGTCTAAAAACACTAAAGTGGGAACAAATATTTAAAGATAGTCTTGAAATGGAATGTGTCCTTTAACATTTAAGAGGGAAGCTGGGACGTGAATTATGGGAATTCATCACTCGGTGTGTGTGTGCGTGTGTGTGTGTCCACTATCTCCCTCTGTCCGTCCCACACACTTATGACATACTGTAAAGACCAGATCAAGACCTCTTTCAGAGCCTGCGTAGTGTGTGTGTGTGTGTGTGTGTGTGTGTGTGTGTGTGTGTGTGTGTGTGTGTTGTGGGCGTGGCTTCTCTCCTCTCAGGTTCCCTCCTGATTGCAGCTCATTCATCACACCTGTCCAGCCTGCACATCTGCCTTCAATCCACCAATGAACCCAGTCATGCATGTACTCGGTTCTCCTCGCACTCACTGCTGACTTTTTCTTATTTATTATTTTTTTCTATCTTAATGGAAGTTTTACTTAACCTCAGCTTGTGACCAGGGTCTGTGGCTTGTCTTCCATCTCAATGTGAAGCGAATCTTTTAAAAGTTTGTAAAAAAGAAAAAAAAAGAAATGCTGATTAGGTGCAGATAAATTACGCCACTTCGGCCAGAAGACGTCGGAAACTTGGCTGTATTAAAAAAACAGAAGAAGTAAAGGTCACAAACCAGACACAAAACAAGTGGTCGCCCTGGCAACGTACAACTTGGCAATGGAGAGAGATTTGCAGGAATTAATTGAAACTTTTGGCCTCCTCACGGGTCCACATGTATCTGTTGTTGTTACTGGCAGCCATGTTGCGTCAGACGTCAGCGCAAACAGCCGTCACGTGAGTTCAATGTTCACTACGTCACAACTTATGTGGCACATGTGTGTCCATCTCCCAGTTTGCGCCTTAACACTTTTTCACATAAGTCAAAAATCACCTCAAGCGAGCATAAAAACTTTTCTGTGAATTAGAGGATTTTTTTTAAAAAAATAACAAAATTTGGTGTTTCCATCACTCTCCTCCGATGCAATACTTCAAAATGAGCATAAAAACAGGGTGATGGGAACCGAGCTAGTGGTCTGCATTTGGGTCCACACTGCAATTCTGTGACGACACAGCACAAACACACACTAAAGCCGAGACTCACACAGAACATTTCCACCGGCAGGGATCTGGTTTCACTCAAATTCACGCACCTAATTTTGAACCATACCGAGCATTTCGACCAAAATTACATAAACCGGTTCAGAGCCCAGAAAGTTGGTTCACAGCTGGAACTCGAGGCTAAATCCACACGAATACAGTTATTTTTTTGAAAGATGCTAAAAAATAATACTGATTTCCAAAAATGTATTTATTAAACAAACTACTTTGAGTTTTCTGCCTCGGTATTTGAGAATATATCTATTTTTGACCGTTGCAAAGAATCCCTTCTGGTTCACGCTCTCTTTGTGCCCTTTAGGAGCCACAACAACATTACTCAATTTTTTATTTCTTTGCTTTTTCTCATTTATCCAACCTCGTTGTGACTTGTGAGTTAGTGTTAATGTGGCATTCCACTTACGTGAGAACGAATGAGTGAGCGAGAGAGGTGAGCGTCATGAAGTGCACCCTAATGTAGTTTAAAGTCATTATGAACCACAAAGAGACATTTTAACATTTAGAGGACTGGAAAAGGTGTTAGGAGCTTGTAAGGGGTCCCGGTTCGACTCGGGGGGTAACATCTAGCAGTGGGGGTCCTGATCAAGTTAATTCTGCCTATAACTGGTGGAAATGTGGCTGGTTCATTAGAAAGCACTGAGGTTTCAGGAATCCAGAACTGACCCGGACCAGTTTGATGATAAAACACTTTAAGAAATGTCATTTTGCAGGTGTTTAGTCGTAAAAGTGGTGAACCAATTGAAATGTGACCGGTTGGTGGCGCTACAGCAAAGATCATCACTGGGATTCCTCATCTGGGAACCCTGTTTGTTTGTTCCAGATTTTTACAAAAAGCTATAAAAACTGTTTCCCCTCATTTTTTTTAGCCATTTGCTCTGACTGTTCATAAACTAAACTGAACAGAAACGGAATAAATTCATCCAGTTCTTAAGACGTTTTGAAACAAAGCTGCGGACTGTAGGAAAAATGAATTACTTGTACACAAAAATGATGGAAAATATTGTGAAGTCTGCATAAAACTTGATCAATAACAGCTTTAAATGTGTTCAGTTATGCCGTTTTTGCTGAATATTACTGTATTTCACCTGGACTTCACTGGTGTCTGCTTCCATACACCTGTTTCTTTTATTATCTAAATGTTACACGTTTGCTTTAAAAATTTAAATTTGTGTTTGAACAGTTTTTTTTATGATTCATTGTTGATGAATTTTATGACCATGTACATCTTGTGAGAATAATATTGTGAAACATCATGTGAGTTTAGTTCATGTAACAAACCCTCAGTGACGTTTAAAGTTCAGGTTAGTGTCTGTTGTTTGGAGCCTGTGGTTGTTTATTTTCTGTTGTTTATCATATTAGTATTTCCAGGTTTGCTGGCGTCTCCTCTGACTCTCTTCCTGGTTTACGTCTCTGAGCAGTTTTAATGAGGCTGCAAAGCTGCGTCTGGACGTGAAATCACTGCTGCATCACTCCACCAGTAAACTCAACGTGTCTCCTTCATGCTGTAAAGCTCCTGGCAGGCCTGTAAAATAACAATGCTGCCAAAAAAACCAACCTGACTGAAGCCCGTAAAAAGCTGAAGGAGGCTGAAAAACTGAGCAGAGAAAAAAACGAGAACACACAGAGTTAGTTCTCTGTCCTCTGTTCTGCAGGTACGTTCCCTTGAACAGGCAGGTTCTTTATCAACAACGTCAAATCTGTCGTTAACTCCACATCACTGCCGGCGGACAAACACATTTATGATTCCAAAAACACTTTCTGAGTTTTTTTTTTTTAATTCAAATCACGGCTTGTTAAAAGTTATTCAGTTTAACACCTTTATGTGAAAAAAAACATGAACTTAGGAAAAACTGAGCGCATTTTTATAGCAAAGGTCCCAAAAGAAGCTGCCATGTTTATTACAGCCACAATAATAAAAAAAAGATTTTCTATCTTTTTTTTCCTTACTGGATCAAAAATAAATAGATAAATTAATTAATTAATAAAGAAAAAAGGAATAGGACACACTTTCAAACAGCCTTTAACATTTTAAACAAAAAGACTGAACGGGCAGGTAGCAACATACTCATGAATAAACCAGTAAAAACCATAAACAGAGTCAAATATCATGAAACAAGCTTAATATTTGTTTTTGCAATTTATCCTGGAATTACACTTCCAGATGTGCGACACCTGGATTATGAGTACACATGTGTACAAAAGACACAAGTGTGGAGTTTAAACTGAGCTCGGGTGATCTCAGCTCTGCTGGAGAAACTTTAAATTCGAACATCATAAAAAGTTAAATCTCCGACCAGATGGAGGGAGCTGAAATTCACAGGACGGAGGATGGGAGTCATCACCGGAAATGGAGCTGGCAAGCTGCTGTAATTGCCTGGTATACAGGGACTCCGCTCTGCCGTGACTCCCCCATCTGCTGACTGGACCATTTAACGGTCTGGTTCAGTGAGTTTTTGTCTTTCAAAGTCAGATTTCCAAACCGTGACACTAGAGAGGAGGCTAAAACAGACGCAATGAAAGCATGATAAAAGAGTGTCATCATGGTTTTGTCGATGTGGAAGCGGGACAGCTTCCTGCACACAGCTTCACAATTTTCTTTAAAATTCAGTGTGGAGTCCATGGTAGTCCTGAGGTATTTATAGGATTGCACATATTCAACGGTTTGTCTCTCAATGAGTGGTTTCAAGTGTGCAAGCATGCCTTCTAAAAGCAACGATCATATCTTTGGTTTGAGCTGTAAACATGAATCCATCATCTCATCGTCTCATCGTAGCTTTATCATCCATTCTTCTGGAAAATGGCCTCCCTCTCCATCTCCATCTCCTTCACTGTCTTCCTCTACTTCTCTTTCCCTCTCTGGTGCTGCCACTCAGTGACTCTTTCAGTCCATCACTTGTCAGGTCTTCTCATTATGTGTCCAGCTCAGCTCCATTTTAGGTTGGATGCTTCATTAATGGCGTCTTTTTCTCTGGTTCTTCTTCTAATTTCTTCGTTTCTCACTCTATCACGCCTTGTGATTCCCAGCATTCTTCTTTCCATGTGCAACTCTGTGCAACTCTTATTAATTCTTGTTGCTTCTTTGTTAGAGAACAAGTTGTTGATCCATATGTCATGACTGGTAGAACGCACATATCGAACAGCTGTCTCCTGTGTTGGATTTCAATATTTTGAGGATGTCAGGAATCTACTTGACATCCTCACATCACTTGACAAAGTAGTCAGTGACAGAGCCATGGCTGCTCTCATTTCCCTGAAGCAGACTGAAAATCACAGAATCATCTGCATACTTTAGCCGGCTACGGACCCAGCCTGAGCTAGCATTAACAAGTGGCTCGGCTAACATCATCACTGTTAAATAATTACATCAATGCAGTGATTTTGTGTTGTGCTTGAGATTCCGACTCTTCATGCTTCATAGAAAGAGACAATTACATGTTTTTTTGCTTGAAATAACATCAAATTATCATAGAGTAGTGAGAAGCAGCCAAGGCTCTGGCCTCCGCTGAGCAGAGAGCTGAACAGTCAGTGCATTTACATGACGTAAGAGAAAATCGATTTATTGTGTTAGTCAGGCTAAAACCAGGCTTTTAAAATGCATGTAAACATGTTAGTCTGAATGAAATTGAACTAATGTGAATTTCTCAAAGCCAAGCTAATACACCCAGATGATGTGATCAGAAGTCAAATTATTCCTGCATGTATACGCATCAACTGGACCTGGACTGGCTGAAGAAATCTGCACATGATCAGTGATCATGACAAGAAAGCCAAGAAGAAAACAAGGATCCCCATGAAAGGTACCACGCATCACAATTGTACCAGAGGTAAAGCGTATATGAAGTGTACAGCACTGTAAAGTTGTTAATGTTTTTACAGTTAAAATGTGAATTCCACTAGCCACTTGCTAACTTGTTTGTAGCTTGTTTGGCTAACCGGAAGAATGTCCAACAGCAACCAGCTGAACGGGGCATATCGCTGCCCTCTACGCTTGGGCGATGGGACGAATATATTTTGCTAGTCGGTGATTTGATGAGCCATTGACGATGTCTTGTTTTTACTGGTCGATATTTCGCATTAATTTTGTTTTATGTGTATTTTTTGAATTTGTATTTTGCAGTTATATAGTTGCAGTAATGGTATGCCTCTTTGAGAATTTAACTCTGCAAATAATCTAATTAAAAATGCAAAGCATGCGCTTGGGTTAGCGTTTCTCCAGAGAGGAGCTTGGCACGTTAATTACAGTGTTATTTGCATAAATGTTTAACGTTACTCATATTACAAACAATGCGAGCCCCCCTTTGGACTGTTGCGTGCTCTTGTAAATCATCCTTGTTATACAATGAGATATTTTACGAAGGCCGCTGTCAGCTTCTCCATCGGTAGTGTTTAGTTATTTCTCTTGTGTTTCCTTTAGTAACTGCAGGAGATTCTCTTAGCAGGAGCTAACATGGACAGCAGCTCTTCTAAGCGCTCACAACTCTCCTCGTGTTAATTCCTCTTTAACTGCCCGCAGCTCCGTGTCAGACGCTCGTGTAACTCTAATGTTACATTGCAGTAAACATTCCATCATTTTATCCGGTGCCCAAGTAACGTTAAAGTTACTTGGGCATGTTAGTAAGCTAGCTGCAACTATCAACTGATAATAACTTTGTAGCGTGTTGGGTGATGCGGGTTTTTTTCCCAGAGTTCTTTTGCGTGTGTTCTTTTATGTTAATTTATGTTGAATCTAATGTGTTCTGATCGATTTTGAGTTCATAATGTGCTTAGTTAAGTTCATGTGTTCTTGTTTAGTTTAAAAATCATGTCTTCCATGTCTACACCATGACCGAGAGCGGTGACCAGCGACTTCCGTTCTGCTGAAGAGTGCATTTCACATTTCTCATGCAAATATAGCGCCTGTCACCACTATGTGGCGTGTTGATGCCTGATGGGAATTGTATGTCACATCACCAAACCCTACTACCAACCAAAGCGGAGTCAGAATTTAAATCGATTCTCCTCAGCACTTGTATGCTGAGACAGACTAGTCCAGTCAAATGCCCTAATCGAGCTTAACTGCACATGTAAACACACCCAGTAACTTGTATACGGCTCCTTTAAGACTTTTCAATGTGGAAATGTTACACAGTGTAAGTTCAAAACAGATCGGTGATGCTTTTAAAATCTATTGTTGTAATTATATGCAGAATAATCTCTGTCATTAAAGTGCTAAATATAATTTAGTGTGGAGTTTCTTCTTTAAATAAATTAATAATTAAGAAATGTTCCGCTTTTAAGAAAGCGTTCATGCTCAAAATTAGTTCTCTTGCTAAAAAACGTGAAACAATTATTTTTACAAAACAAAATGACCTGAATTTGATCTTACACAATCTTCGAACCACATCCAGCAGCAGAAACTGTGTCTGCAGAAAAGAAAAAGGTGAGAAGACAAACGGCAGTTTATGCAGTTTTTTTCTAGAGGAAATGTTTTATTCTAAGTCGGGTGTCAGCAGATCCGTGTTGTCATGGAAACCGTCTGTGTTTATCACCACAGGCAGGAAAAACAAAGCGATCATGTTCTCGAAGAAAAGCCCCGAAGGAACATCAGCAGCATAAAACGCAAGTTATGTCATTGTGTTCAGGGTGGTGCCGCGTTACCTTCACACAATGTTTACAGTGTTTACAGTATACAGCAGGTCTGACCAGCAGCAGACCTTCGTCATCTCATCTTCAGCCTCACATTTTTATCTTCGGATCATCTTTCCCCTCGTCAGCTTCAGTCTGCTGCAGAGTCTGAATCTGAAACACAGCAGCACAATGAGGCTCTGTGGCTGCCTGATGTTAAGTTGCTCATCAGAGCAAAAAAATGAAGACTGAGGACTGACTTGTAGGAACAAAACAACCAACGACTGCAGTGTGTCAGAAGAACCTAAAACGTTCCCCCTCACCGCACCAACGCCATCGCTCATCTTTGTTTCGCCACATTTCCAGTCGTGCACAGAGGAGTGTGCTGTGCTCCTATGGGTCATCGTTTGGAACAAATCAAATATTTTAGTCTTTTTGTTGAATCATCCCAGATTGACTGCAGTTGTTGTCTACTTTGATTCATTTGCAAAGATAAAATAATCAGTTGTTGACGCCATCTGTTGTCATGGAGCTGACGTGAGGCTGTTTGATTGTGAGCTACAGTAACTCAGCAAGGAATTACACAAAGTGAGATAATAATTTTTAATAGAATCATCTGAAAAGTTTGAATGAAACCCTCAGTTTATGCCTCTGGAAATCCTCAGGTAGAATTTAACGTTTTAACCTGCTTAACATCATAATCAGGATGTTCTCACTCGTTTCTGCAGCGAGTGAGCAGCACTAGAAATACACAGATTTTTTTCTCTTTTTTTAAAACTAAAGTAGTGATGCAAAAGTGTAAAGCTGCTCTACCAGAAGAAAGTCCTGTATTCAGAGTTAAACTTGAGTAAGTCATCAGATAAACTTTCCAACAACTCTTAACGGTCAGGTGTGCTCGCTGTGACTTACCCTTCACACTTACCTGAGCACTTCATGTAATTAATTTTTTAACAGATGTTTTGTTTTGTTGATCTGCTTACAAGCACATCTGCAGTGTTTTGTGCATGCACCCTGCACTTTACTTTCAGTACTTATTTGATTTTAAAATTTCATAAAGTGCTAATCTGAGTCTAAAAATAACATAACGTGGTAAATAAACAAGTCACAACAAGCACACAGGACCGTTT
>JAQLOL010014382.1:0-11572 GCA_029783665.1 Naso thynnoides
TTTGTAGGTTAGGAGAAGGATTTTAAATTCTATTCTGGATTTTACTGGAAGCCAGTGTAGAGAAGCTAGTATAGGAGAGATATGAGCTCTCTTTTTTGTTCCTGTCAAAAGCAGCGTTCTGGACCAGCTGCAGGGTCTTCAGAGATTTGTTGGGGCAGCCTGATAATAAGGAATTACAGTAGTCTAGCCTATTTAAATGAAACATTATAATATAGTGGTGCACAAGCAACTTAACAACTAAAATCTATGAAAATCTAATTCCTTACATATCATCTTCTTACTAGTTGAACTCTCTGGTGTAAAATATTGCCAAATGTAAACATTTTGCTGGCTTTGCTGACTCTCTCCATCCTCTTTGCCCCTCTTAAAAATAGTAAATGGCAGTGAAGCTCAGCACAACTTCCTGTGAACTGTTTTAGAGCAGTAAAGAAGCCATTTAGCGGCTAATAAATCACTTGGTGTTAGATCAGAGCACAAACTGGCATACTCATAGATACCAATACCGGCTTTTTTGGCAGTATTGGAGGCATTTCCCAATACTGGTATTGGTATCAGAACAACTCATGTTGATTTGCTAGACACTGCTGATTATATCCTGCCTTAGTCGTTCCACCTGCTCAAATCTTTAAGCTCTGCATTATACCATTGTCTGAGGCTTTTGATGGGCCTCTCCAGGACAGTTGGTATTGGCTCGTCATTGATGTGATACCTTTCTCCAGCTAGTGGGCCTTTTACGATGGAAATGCTACAGAACTTGTTGGATTTGATCTCAATTCGAGCCCGTTTGATGTTTCCATGGAGTTTGTGCCATAGGTGTTTGGTCCATGCTTTTGTTGTTGTTAATGTGGTCATGTCATCCACATACAGTACGCTGTGATTGAGGGGAAATGCAGCATGACGCCAGACAACATGACAGCATTGCTCAGTCAAATTTAACTGGCTACCTTATGTGAAGTTGTAAGGGATAGGAGGGTTCCTTCATTTGCTAATTTGTGTAATTTGTGTGTAATAAGAGTGTAAAAATTAAACAATTTATGTATACAGCATTTAAAAATTTGGGAAAAGAAATTGAATTCAACTGCCTAAAATTTGTTGTCCTCAGAATCAATCTGAAATGCCTCCACATTTGACCATCACTTCATGGTTTAAAGTATTAACGCTGGAGAAAAACTCATTAAGTCATAAAATGTGTAGTACCTTCCACATACAAGCTTGTGTGCTTCTTTTTAAGCTATGTTGCAATACTGAATATTGAATACATGCAATATAATGATGAATTATAAAATCCTGCATAGGTTCTTGGATAGCGTAGGCTGCTGTGATTTCCATCTCTCACAGTCACTCAATCCACCATCACAACAGTTTTCCAAGTGATATGTGGTCTCATTGAAATCCTTGACCATGACATCATGAAGGTAGACATCAGCTATTTTGTGTTATCATGTTTGGCTCAGGAAATATGATGCAAAATACATTATTAAGTTATGGCGGAAAGTAAAATGGCCACCATAGCCATCAGAAGTCAAATCTGTTGTGCTACCACGTCTGAAAATAAACTTAATTGTTTTCTGTAGAAAGTTTCATGCTTTAGTCATAGAGTGCAGATTTTTTTTTTACTTATTTGCCCCACTACCATATGAAAAATTTAATGATTATAACACCTAAATTTTACATGCCTTGTACATAGCTTCAAACAAGCATGCAAACAGCATAAAACAGTTTTATTGCTCACAACACTATCAGAATCAGACAGCTTTATTTATTTTAGTGGAGTTTGCATTGGGCTTCAGAGTATAGTTGTCAGCCTCCATCCATACTCCTCTATATTTATTATTTATTCATTATTTATTATTACTGTTTATTTTAAGATGACATCTCACCATATGCTATATATGTGAACAATAAAGTACCCTTACCTTTTATTTACCTTGAAAATTACCTTGACCTTTGAAACTTGAAATGTCAAGCTTCTGCCAATCCAAGTTTTTTTTTTAAAAAGTCAAACACAAACTTGACCAACCTCCTGAAAAATGGGTCCAATCCTCAGAATAAACAATTCCAGAATAAT
The DNA here is from genome assembly GCA_029783665.1 of Naso thynnoides. Lineage (NCBI taxonomy): Eukaryota > Metazoa > Chordata > Actinopteri > Acanthuriformes > Acanthuridae > Naso > Naso thynnoides. The sequence goes on from JAQLOL010014382.1 coordinate 2,069, forward strand.
GTCTTGTGTTTTTATTATAGAATGCACAGCTGCTGATGTGTCAGCATTTTAAAACAGAGAATATTTTTTTAAATAGAGAATATGTACTGCCTGCAAAGTCCATGTTGTCACTGAGTGTTTTTCATGGCTACAGGGTAATTCAGGGTTGGGCTTTAGCATTGCTGGAGGGACAGACAACCCCCACATTGGTGATGACCCTGGCATCTTCATCACCAAGATCATCCCTGGAGGAGCTGCCGCAGAGGATGGACGCCTGAGGTTGGTCAATTATACACAATTTTTAATAAGAGATAACAATAAATGTTCTTAGATTTGACAGGAATTTTTTGAGAAACTTGCATGTCTCAAAAACATCATAAAAGAAATCACTTTTAAGAAGATGACTTAAATAATCTATCTCACCATTCACTGGAGACTGGATATCACTGGTCACCCCTCCACTGCACTCAATACTCTGCACCCAGGAATGTCTCATTGAAAATATTAAGGATAGCATACTACAGTATCATTTTTTAAAATTAGTGTCTCACTTTGAAATATATTTAGGACTAAAACCTTCAGCTGATGGGGCCTGCAGCTTAGAGGGCTACGCCTATATTCAAAGAATCTGGGGTTACAAAGGGTAACCAGCGTTCTATTTCATATAGGCTTTTCCCTCTAAGAGCTGTTGCTATTGGGTCACGGGCGAAGCTGATGTGGCCAACACCAACACCGTACCACCAGAGTCCATAAGCATTAACACTTACCAGCTCACCAGCACCATATACGTAAAGTGCACAATAAGGAAAATCAATTGATCCAAGGCTCTTCAATTTACATGCACTGACCGAAACAGCAGAAGAGACAAATGCACATGACATACATGCAACGCACCAGTTATCGCAAAAGTGGGAACAACAGTTTACGCACCATAAAACCGTCCAACACATGAAGAGCAACAGAAGGAGAGCAACAACCCACTTCATGATTCTAGACTAAAGGAAAAATGTGGGTATTATGCACAGATGTGCATAGGCAGTGAGCTCAGTAACACACAGTAAAACTCATATGGAACAAACAGTAACCCAGGGACAGATGCACTGTGGCAGTCCTGGAAAACTTGAACAGTGAGGAGGGAAAGCCTTAATCACTTTGCAGCCTATAGTACACATATCATCGCTACAGTGGTGAAGGCATGTACGCAGCCTGCTCAGGGTTGGCACACTCAAAACAGAATGAGTCAGTGAGAAAACAGATGCATCAGATAGGTAGGCACACTAGGTTAGGCAAATATGGTTAAGTTGGCCCAATGTGGCGGCATGCTCAGTTGCAGCGGCTCAGGACTAACCCTCCACTCTAACCTAACAGTTTCTTTGTAAAATTCATTGCATGATGATAAAGCCTTTACCTTTAGGTAGAAATGTATAAAAGAACATGGTGAAACAAGTGATGTAGCTGTACAAGTATCTTCCACTGTAATCTCCCAGAGTAAAGCTGTGGAAGAAGAAAGGGCTTGGGTGAAGTAGATATGAGAGAGGATGAGGGGCTTCACTCCTACGACTGCATATGCTTGTATGATGGCAACACACAGCCAGTGAGCCAGGCGCTGCTTTGACAGTTTGTTTCCTTGATCTCATTCTTGTGCGTGTGTGTGCGGGGGGGCTAGTGTCAACATAGCATTTTTTTCTGATTGCCAGCGTTTTTTTTCAATTGTTCTCAAAAAGGAGAAAGCCTCTGCAGCAGTAGGCAGCCACACGGAGAGAAAGCACAGCACCCAGCGTCTTTTTTTCCAAGTGCTCTGCCTTTTTTGTGAGGCCACTTTGAGCGCTTAAAAGTTTAAAATTTCTCAACTTTTCAGAAAAGCCCTGGTGACATCCCCGCCACTTTTTTTAACAAGCAAGTAGATTGTTGTGTTGCATCACTGTTTAAACCAGTAGTAGATTGGTCGGGACTGAAAGATGGAGGGGAAGCTGGTGTTGGCCATCTGCGTGTACCCACAGTTGTGAGACGAGTCTGACAAAAACTGTCACAGAGAGAGGAAAGCCTGTTTGTGTTTGTTTGTGTCATTAACCCACATCCTCCGAGTCTGTTTACTGGAGCCACGATAGCGGGTCTGTTATCGTTATTAAACTCATCATACCAACAAAGTATGAAGGAAAGCATCACCTGTTTAATGCTAATAGTATAAAAGACATTTCAGAGAGAAAACAGACAGTCAAAGCAATGGAGCAGTCTCAAACATACAGCAGCCCTTGTCAAGATATTTTTGTCATAGAGACAAGACGCAAATGCAGCATTTTTTTTTTCACAGCACACAGCACTTTATCTCCCAGGGCACAAGCACTTCATTCTAGCGCTCTTGAGTGCTCTGCCAGCACTTTCCTGCCCGCAAAAAATACCATGTGGACACGGCCCTAAGGAGATAGCTCTAGATCTGAAAGAGCGAGTTATGTTTTTGGGCATAAATGCAGGGTTCAGTCTAAATACAGCTGAGCTCCCATCATCTCTGACAGTAAGACAAGATGGAGAGACTCTTAGCACGCATAAATCATGTACCGTTTGAGCCGAAGTCAAGGCTAGAAAGAGTGCTGTCTTCAAGGATGAAAACCTGAAGAGATTTGAGTTAGCAGCTACAAGGGGGGATTCCCCAGAGCACTTAAAACCAGGGCTAATTCCCAGTGCGGTGCCAGAGGGAACACAAAAACAGATTTCTCCAAAGTGTTTGTGACCTGATGAAATGGCCACAGAATATGTTTTAACAGTAGACAATGCCAAATGTCTGTCCACTAACAGCTGAAGGAAAGTTAGCACAAGAGGCAGAAGTCATGACATGGAGTCAATGCTTCGTCCACACACAAGTGCTGGAAAGACCATTTTGCTAAGTAAGATGCAGTGGTGGAAAGCGCCCTCGCACACTGAATTATACACACTATTTCAGGGGGCAAACCTAGCCTCTCCAAGTGCTTCTGTTCGGGGACCAAGCCCATAAGTGCTGACTTAACATCAGAGAATGTAGGATTGTGCTGTCCAGTTGAGAGAGCGCAGCCCCCTGCCACGGAAGCAGCTATGGCTTTCCCAACAATAGCTAAATCAGAGATGGGATCCACAAAGTACTTGTGCGATGTGGAGTCACCAGAATGACTGTCGGCCCCTCCTTCTGAATGCATGCTACTAAGCGAAGACTCAGGGGAAAAGTGTAAAGAGAGCTTTGGGCAACGGTCATTAGGAGAAGGCATCCACTTCCAATAATGGAGAGTCCTTTGGCCTCATTGAAAACCATAGAGTGGACTTTGCATTCCCCTGGGAAATGAACATATCCACATCCGCTCTCCCAAAAAATTTGTCCTATATTGTCTGAATGAGTGAGGGATTCAGCCTCTACTCACTGTGAGAGCAGCCTCCTCATGACATCAGGTCCTCTGCCTGATTCTGTTTGCCTGTAATGTAAACTGCTTTGATGGAGTGCAGATCTGTGTATGACTGTAATACGAGGCTCCTGGCCAAATCCAATAGCTAAGCCAAACAAACGCCGCTCTAGCAGTTCATGTATGCTGCGGCTGCTTTGTTGTTTGTCCTTATCATCGATGCATGTCCGTCAGTAGCGGAGCTAAGTGTTTCAGTACTTTCAGAACTATGGATAGCCCCAGGCAGTGTATCTGGAGAGATGGAGCCTCTGGCCACATCTGCCCCACGACTTGTGAAAGACACATCCCCCCCCACCCGATGAGAGAACTTTGCAGCATGTGATGAGCATGTCAGCTGATAGGTCTGGCCAATTTCCCAGAAATCTGAATAATGGTCTACGAGAAGTAGACCATTATGAAAAAGAATGGTCATTACGTCTAATGAGAATGTCTTTGTCCACATATGAAAAGACACCTATGCTCACCGCTTGCCACGGATGTACAGGAATCATGTGACATCATAGATTCCTTCTGCTGGGCCTGTGAATATTCATTGCAAGCAGAGCAGCTTGCTACAAAGTGTTTCATCTCTGCCTTCATGTTAGGCCAGAAAAGTGTATCCCTGGCATGTCTGTGACATGCATCTCCACCAATGTGGCTGATGTGTATGCATTTGAGGAGTTCTGCCTTCAAAGTTTTTGGAATAACAACGCACTGCCCTTTATACAGCACCCCATTTGGAACATTCAGCTCATTCCTTAAAGGCCCAATACTCCTGCACTGCCAATGGGACATCCTCCTTGAAGTCAGGCCACCTGCAAAGGATCACAGATTTTAGCTCTTGAAGTACATCATCTGTCTCTGTGTGCTGCAAAATTTGATGGAATTTGAAGGTTGCAACATCCAGGTGCTGTGCTTGGTCCAGCTGTCAGTACTCAGTCTGAGTGCTGTCCATGGTACACACAGCATGCTGCATGCATGGTGTGTCAGATCTGCAGCATGAGGAGTAGCCCTGCTTAAAGTGTCTCTGACATACATTTCGGGCCTGGCTTGTACACATTAAGGTTGTAACTGCAGCTGCATCGGCATGCTCTGGAGACGTTTCGCTGCACTCAGAAGGGGCTTCTTGAAGGTAGTGATCAACTGTTTGTGGTCCATTTCTGCAGTGATTGTTTCCCTGACATAAATATTGGTGGAATCTCTGGCAGGTGAAAACTATGCTTAGGCACTCCTTCTCAATCTTAGCATAGTTTTGCTCTGTCTGTGTCAGTACTCTCAAGGTAAAAGCTGGCTGCCCCCCTTGCAACAAGCAGCACCCCAGTCCACTCTTGCTTGTGTCACTCTGGATCGTGACTGGCTTTGTGATGTTGTAATATGATGTGATGGAGTAACACTCGCGACACACCACATACTGCTGGTCACAGACCACGGATCACGGTACACGGACTATAACTGTCCACACAACATGTACTTCTTGTCACGGTACACGGAATAAAACTTGCGCCTCACCGCATACTGCTCGTCACGGTACATGGAGTAACACTCGTGACTCGCCACATACTGCTCATCACGGTACACGGACTGTAACTGTCTACACAACGTGTAACGTTAGGCTACTAAAGTTACTCGTCACAGCACGCAGACTCCCCGCAGTAAGTTACACACAGCAACACAGGCTACACACCTTGTAACTTACTCCTCATTAGGCTAACGTTACACAATGTGGCAAACACCAGGCTGCTAACAATACATTACATTCATAGCACCATTTCTAAGAACATAATAAAGTACTCAGTCCAGTACATGTAACAGCAACACATCCTGCTTGTGATGAACAGAGTCACTTTCTTATCCAGCAGTATCAAGGCAGCATCGGTGTCGGACCTCAATTCAATCTCCTCTTTCAGGGCTCTCGATCGAGGAAAAGCGACGCCAATGCAAATCCACATTAGTCTTCTCTTTTTGTCACTCTCTTTCTTCGCCAACAGACCTTCTGCCGAATGGGAAGGCCTTTTCTTTTTAGTAGGATCCACTTCTGAACCTCTTGGTCGCTTTTTCGGGTTCTCCGCCATGTTGCTTATAGCAGTGCTCTCCTCCCCCCTTTCTTCTCGTTGCCAGGTAAAACCGAGTAAAATGCATCATTTCCTGTGCGCCAGCGTGTGAATGTCGCCAAAGACACCAAATACAAAAAGAACAAATACTGAAAAATACCGCGAGGTGTTAGAGGAGCCTAACGGCTTAATCAACGTTGTGTCATCTCCTCTTGTAGTGGCTTGGGTGAAACGGATATTTACAGACACATAGAAGTTACGCACTATAGCTTTAAATCGTGTCATTTGCGCGATGTAAACAGTCTGCTTATAGTAGCTCATTCACAGGAGGGGGGGCTGGACACAGTTGTGGTCCTACACAAATTCGAAAACTAAACAAAGATAGGTCTTGATAATGAAATCATTCTGAGCCTCTTAAGTTGTGTCGCACAGCTCCGTGTCAGCCACAGCTAGCGTTAGCTAGTAGCATCAGGAGGAAGTGGAGCTTGCCATTTTCTATCATTAACCACGGCCCATTTAATCATCCTTTTTGCACAGTCTCAGTTGTGGAAGTCCCAGAAACATTGGAAAATTCAATGACATTGTGTCTGTGTTCATAAGATAATCCTGTGGTGTATAAAGTCATGTCGTAGGAGCTCAATGGTATTCACAAACAGCAACAGTTGTTTTGACCACTGCGTCTGATTCAATGTCAGTTTAGTAAATTCTGGCAACGTTAGTGCTGTCAGGATGTTATTGACATTGGGAGAATCTCAAAACTGATTGGCTGTCGCAGCACGGCATCATGCAATGTCACCCAAAAAGTTAAATAATTTAAACTTTGAGCGATGAGTGAATGAAGGCAATGGAGGCGATGAACGCCTCATCGTGTGATTCGTATTGCGTGTATCACGAGATTCGCGACATCCGAAGTGACATTGCATTTGATCGCATCTTTACATTGACTTTGTATGCAATCTTGTGGCATTCATTGCATTTATCACTTTCGGTCTGAACACACCTTAAGGACTGACTTGTATCCACTTTATTTAGTTCATCTGGAAGGGTGAAGCTCATGAGGCACAGACATTATATATGTCAACACAGAGCCCTGACCACTCATCCTCTCCACAACTGGATTAACCTGTGCTTTCTCAGAACACCAGTAAGTGGCAAAAAACAACAAGCATTAACATATGCCTATATGTAACAGTTATTATTATTATTATTATTATTATTATTATTATTATTATTACTACCACGAGATAACGTGTCTGTCGAATTGCCACTGTGAAATCATAAGTACAAACAGCAGATCTGTGGTCTTGCAGTCTGGCCGAATTGTCTGCATTATGGGGATTATAAAGTTTAAAAAATTAAAACTGTCCTTATGTGTGTGGTCTCCCACTTTTAAAAATTAGTTAAGATTTGAAAATCCTCTGGTGTGTGGCCAGCTTAACTTGAATAAAAGCCCTCATTTTCCTCGCCCACTGGAACTTTAGAAATAAACTCTTTTTAGTCAATAACTGTTGTGAGACTGCATATAGCATGAACTTTGTGTCTTAGAAATTATATAAGTGCCATGTTGGAGGGTCAGAAGCTACCTGGGACCTTCAGAGTACATATTAAGTGCTATATAGAAAAATTTAACTATGTGTTTTTACTGTTTTAATATAACTAGTTATTCAAAGTTCAATATATAACCTGCTTAGCCGAAGATTTGAGACTGACAGCAGAATCTTGTCTGTACATTGTATTTTGTCTCCTTACTGATCAAGAATACAGTTGTTCAATCTGCAAGATCTGTTGGTCTGTCTTTTATTCAAGTGTTTTTATTTGAGTCGGGTTTCAGTGTTTCGATGAGAAATTCCACAACATTATTTGTGTATGTTTCTTCAGTGTTTTTGCCTTTTTTTGGTCATCATAAGATGGATTTCCTTTAGTCAAACTCTCTACACCAGTGGATCTGAAACTGTGAGGCAGGCTCAATTTATCAAAGGGTTGTAGGCCAGTCACTGTTTCTTTCGCAAGGTGCAGCTCAGGAGCATTACCGTCAGATCACAGATGCTAAAGAAAAGTGTAATGTATGTAGTTAGTCATTCTTGAGCAAATTACCGGAAAAGCATTTAACTGATGGTCACCTACTCCAAGGTGGGAAGCAAGACTTATGCACTATGGATGGAGGGTAAGTCTAATCTCTCTGAGGAAAGAGGCCTTAGGTGGATTTAGATTTCTTAAACATTAAAGAGGCCAGACACACTTCTGTCAGTGCCCTGGGACAGTGTAGCAAAGAACTGATCATACTTGATGTTTTGAGCATTTCGGGTTTTTTTCTTTTCTTTTGTTTTTTTGTTTTTTTTCATGGAGGCTTTTGTGTTTTTAAGTATGACTGTAATCAGGACTTATCCCACATTACCTTGTCATCATGTTTCTGAAAGGTTCTATTTGCCAATTTGGTTATCCTTTCTCATGATAGAGAGCATTCATTGGTTTTGGCTATAATGGTCATGCTGTAATATAATGAAGTATACTCAAAGTCCCTCTTCAGACACATTTTAAAATATGTAAAATTACTCTGATATGATTTATTTTTTTAACATGACAAGCAAAGATTACACATGGCTGAAACCACACCTACTCTTTCCTCCTTATTGACAAAACACAGTCCTGGTCCCCCACCCGCCACAGCTGCTTACATTAAGTTGACTCTGGTGTTTTGAGACCTATCACAGTAAACAATGGATAAATTCAGCCACAGGCTCCTTGTACCTGGCAGTGACTGACACAAAGTTGGTAGTTTATGCTAATGTTAACTGTCCTTCTCTGTACTGACAAGTGCACTTTCTGCTAAAGGTGTTGAGTTCCTTTGCCAATGATCTGCTTTGTAACTTACCAGATGTAGCTTGTCTGGGGTGCACTTGAATTTAAGATTTTAGGAAGCTGTACAGATATTACCTCCTTCAATAATAAAATGTGATTACAGCTTTCTGGTGACAAACTTCGCCCAGATGCTAGTCTTCTGCTTCCCGCTAGTGGAAATAAGCCATGTATTTATGCATAGGATTAAGTGTGTATGTTTAGTGTGTATTTAGTGCATATCCGCATGTGTGTGTGTGTGTGTGTGTGTGCCCACACTGGGTCACATCTGGTTGCTATGAACACCTCCCAGGGGACTGTGTCCCTGGAAGCCAGGGCATGGATGTTTTGGTCAACACCACAGGGAATTTCAAACTGAGCCACTCGTTGCTTCTGATTTTTACACTCTTGTGTGCTTGCTCACATACACACACCTACTCATAGTCTGACACACTAGTGTACCCACACACAGACACATATACATGAAAAAAGTGTGTATGGCTTTCTACAGTTTTCCTGCGAGCTGTTGCTGCACTACAATTGACGTACATTGGCAGTCATAAATCCATTGGAGAACCAAAAATTAATTAATTTTCCAAGACAGGGAAGCCCATGGCGTATTCCTAGTCTCAGCTTGCTCTCCTGTGAACTGTATGGGGGATTGATGGTGGACGTTGATGTCTTGTGCCAGGTGCTGGTCGATGGAGGTTGCTCAAAATTTGAGCGAGACAATGGTTACCACACAGGTAGCCCCACATGCTCCTTTAAAACACACACAAGATGGAGAAGTGAGGTTGAACACGCTGTATGCTCTAAAAAATTGTGAAAGTGATTGTAACTATGAGCTGTCCAAACAAGCCACTCACAGGATGTTGTGAATAATGCTTTAAATGTTTGTGTGTATGTGTGTATGTGTAAATTTACAAAAGGGGAGAGAAAGAAATTAACAGGCAGTGGTAAACACACACGCAACACAAACTAACAGCAGCTGGCTACCCGCCAAGTGGAAAAAGCATAAATCAGCTTCTAGCAAGCACAACAAACAGCAATCACCAATAAAGTTTGATCAAGTACAAAGGAGGACATGGGGGTCCTTAGAATCCACAGCAAAAAGCTTCAAAGTTCTCTCTCTCTCTCTCTCTCTCTCTCTCTCTCTCTCTTAATTGGATTGCTTGGAATGAAAACTGTGAGACTAACTTAACACATGGTGCAAAATGTTCATCATGAAAACATTT